>JAOEGS010013516.1:54391-133828 GCA_025447755.1 Corythornis vintsioides | reverse complement strand
AAATTATAGAATAATATAGTTTCACACACACAAAAGCTCCCCTATCCCCCAAGCACAGCCAAGTTCCTGGAACTCCTCCCAGAAAATCAGACCACGTGTGACAATGGTGTCTATGGTTTTATAATCTGACACCACATCCTTTACAAGGTGGGGGGGCTGACCAGTGGCTGCCTGTTGCTAGAAAACAGAAGTTTGTTTAATGCTGCCAAGGAGCAGAGAGCTGTCCAACAACAACTGCACCACATCAAAGCACAGCAGTAATTTACTGAAAATTAGTGCTTGCGTATTGAAGAGAAAGGCTACTTGAGTAATGCCAAGATGAAAATATTTTCTCTTACTGCCCACTGCATCTCCCCAAGAACACAAACATGTTTAGGTGCAAAGCACAACAGAACAGGTTCAGCCTCATCCCAGGTCTGCTAAAGCATCTTCAAAGGGAACAGAAGCTTCACCCCAGCACTGAAGTTGTGTTTGGCAGTTACTGCTACACAAACCAACCACCCACTTTCACAACACAAACAGCTAAGTGCAGATCACCTCTGTCAGAAACACAAACACAGTCTGTACACCAGCATCACAAACAGATCGCTCTCTGCTACTGATTTGTTTAGTGGGAGGAGTGGATGGAGGCAATTCCAGCTTGTCCAGTCCCTGGCCCTGCCTGCAGCATGGGTAGCAGTGTGTTCAGCTCACACAGATGGAGGCTGAGCTGTATCAGTGTCAGCCCTTCCCACCAGCAGATGGGAGCAGGTGGAGTTCAACAGCAAGAGATTAACACAGAGTCACTGCCAAGCAGACAAACCCCAGCCCCAGTCATAACATCACTAGATTACTTGGCCTTCAAATCAAGCTATTACCATCAAAATCCCTTCTAAAGTTTCTAACTACACACTGCAATGAAATATTCCTTTGAAGGCAGTAGAGAATCCAGAATGAAAGAGGCTTTTTCAGTTTCTTTCAACAAAACTGGAATTTGAATGATTTTCACCCTGGATATTTACCTACCTTACACCATCGGACTAAAATGCCTCCAGGCTTCTCAACAAATTCCTCTAGCTGCACAGGTGGGCGAGATGCCACAGTTCCATGGCTGAATATTTGATTTTTCAGTATAGTAAGAAGGCAGTCATCCAACTGGGCAGATAAACAAGGCACGTCAACCAAGGAGGGTACTTCTGGTAAGCTGAGAAAGGAAAGTCTGCTGTAATGAAAAGGGGCCACCTTCCACTAAATTCATATTTTGTCCACACACTTTAATCTGTGCAGATTTGCAAACAGAGAACAGCTGCAGAAATTGGCATGTGCATTTCAAACTTAAAAGACTCCAAAAACATTGTGTTTCAGCCCTAACCAGCCTGTCTGTTTCTCAGTAAATACTCTGAAATACAGGCTGTTCCACAAGGAGTGGTTTCATCCTTCACAAATAAACAGCCTCTATTTCTACAGAACATATGGAGCTTGAAAACGACTCCATTCTGTGACTGTCAGTCTCAATGAAAGTCTAGGAAACACACATGACAGTAACACCTCCAATTAATCTTTGAAGACAAGGGAGGGGAAGGCTTGTGTTTCAAAGGAGAAAAGATCCCTGATAGAAGAAGAGCGCACATGCTGCTGCCTCAGACCACCTCAGTGTGTCAGTATCTTACCTATCTAGCTGAATATGTAAAGCTTTTTTTGTAAAGCTGCAAAGTTTCTCATTCTGTTGTCCCACATCTCCATGGACTGCACTCTCTCCTGGAATCAAATGGTAAAAATATTCCCAATGAGAATATGGCCAAGAAAGACATTCTTTGCTTCAAAGAGTAACCAGTTCTGACATGAACACCCAATTAAACACGAAGCATTCTCAGCACTTTTGCTAGACTCTTAGCTAGAAAATGCAATTATAGTTAACAATATAAAGCCTATCTAGCAACTTTTGAAGCTCTCAAAGCTTCCTGTAGACGCACCCATAAGATGTAATAATTTGCCTCAGGTCTCAGACAGTAGCAGAACTGTGGTCAGATGTCATAAATCTGAATTATTAATCCCTTCCTTCACCTGCTTTAAAGGAAGAAAAAAACAAAGTACCTTCACTAAGCAGAAAAGAAAAAAGCAGGGGTTTAAAAGTAAAAAAAGTTATATTCAGTCATTGTTGTGCTTTCTGTTATCTAAGTGGTAACTATTGTCATAATGAAGGAAAGAATCCATGCATTAAAGTGTGGAGATCAATAGAAATCTTTTCATAAGCTTTCCATATAAAGCAGTGTCCCCCAGTTGAGCTTGCAAAGCCACACACTGCCTCCTCCCAGCTGATGAATTGATGGTAATTCAGAACATCAACAAGCTCAGCCCTTTTTCCAAGGGAGAATCACAAACATTACCAATCTCCCCAGAAAAGCACACGTCAGAATTGGCAGCAGAAGATGTGATCACCACGGAGGTTTAACTCCTTTCTGACTCAGCTGCAACATCTGCTCATGCTGACAGCCTGACTTAGCTGCTACAGGTGGGATGGTGACCCACGGGGTAGGAGGTGCCCATCTACCCGAGTTCTCAAGAGACCCAACAGAAACTTGGATGAGACACAGGCACTCTCTGCCACCACCCTGTGATTCAATAAACTGAGACATCAAATAAACACAGGGAGATGACCAGCTGTACCAGAGTTGTGGTGCTAGAAAAAATCCCTAACAAATTAAATCCTAAATATTGTCACTACTCCTGTGAGCAGGGAGCAGAGCCCTGCCAGGCCAGCAGGCTCTCTGGGCACAGTGCTACCAGAAGCTGGCACAATTCCCACCCAGGGGACACTGCTCAGGGCACTGCAGGTCACAAAACTGAGATCATGTTGAAAGAAAGTTAAAGTTGAGACACGAGAACAATGCAAGGAAACTGCCAACACAGTCATGGCTCAGACCTGCTCCCAGTAGGTTCCCCAGCATGGAGAAAACAGTCAAGAGTAACATTCCTTTCTGGCTAGGTATTTAGCATCAACTGGCCCCCACAGTAATATTTCACATGTCCCTTTTTGTCTGACTCATCCTCAGACTTAGAGAAATTTTTCCTAAGCAGTGGCCATTTAATTCCTCATGTTCAACATCCTCAGTGAACATAAGCTCACTCAGCAGGAAAGATAATCTGGTCACTTCAACTGCTACTTCACTAAGACACAAATAACTCTTCAACCAACAGGGATGTTCTGTTATTATGGTACCAGAAATGTATTTTATTTCCAAGTAGCCTGACATAATTCTCTTTGTAGCAGGTAGGGGTGCATTTTCTTGACATTTGGTTTGAAAGAATTCCAAAATGAGCCAAATATGCTGATTGTAGCAGTTTTCCAGAGCCAAGAGTCAGTGTCAGGTCCTGCCTTACCTTCCCGGAGCAGATCATCAGCTGTACTGATTCCATGCTCTATCAGCTTCTGGCATTCATCCAAGGGTTTGATGCTCTCCTGCTCTACAGTATCCACTTCCTGCAGCAGTGACATCAGTCGCTCATCCAACAGCTTCATTAGGGTCCCTTTTACATCACTGAAATGTTGCTCAAGTACATCTCTGGTCAATGCTGCACTTTCTCTGATCTAAATTCAGGTAACAGGAGAGAAGGGTTCAGGATGAAGGCAAAGGCCATGCACATCTTTTTTCTGAGGCACCTCATTTGCATCTACTGGGGAAAAGCCGAGTGTGAAATCAGCTTTATAAAAGGGACCGCTGGCAGGTTACCAACTCCTGTAGTCCTTTTTAGTACACGTAGAGCAGGGAGGGAGGCAAAGAAACTAGCCTGACACAGGGGAAGAGCATGTTAACTGAGCAAAATACACACTGGATGATGTCTACTTTAACCAAGGAATTGTGCTTGTCAGAAAAGTCTGAATGCTCTGTAGGTCTTTCCCCTGCTGCTTCTCAGAACTGCTGCAATCCTGGTGATAAACCACACTGCCATCATATACAGGTAAGACTAGGAGCACTTTTCCAGGTCCTATCACTTCACTGGATTTTAAAAATCCTTGTAAAACTGCTTTCATTTCCTTTTCAAAAGAAAAAACCTACACAAACCCACCACCTCTGATCTGTCTGCACTCCAGGGGGAACAGCGAGTCTGTTTTCACTCTGGAAGGACCAGACCACAGCAGATTCTACAAGTGCTTATTAAAATCTTTGCAAACTTGCTGAATCTGACTTTTAGGAGGAAAAAAACCCCAACCAACCAAACCAAACACATTTGAACACCCCTGAACTAAAGATGCAGAAGTCAGAGGGATCTCCCTACGACCAAGTTCTCCAAGTGCCACATGAGGAAATGCTGCAACAGGCTGAGAGCCTCACACGTCATTTCGAGATCTTTAGCAGCACAGACAAGCAGCACAGGAAGCTCTCTGGTTAGGTAAAATAAATTTCCTCTTCAAGTAATATTCGTGAAGCTCTGCAGCTGCCACACAGCTCAGTTTCCCTCCTCCCTTGTTATTTCAACGCTTGAGGGGAAAAAAAGGAAGTATTCAGCTTTGTGAAGGGGTGGGGTGGAGGAAGACCCAGCAGTCACTGCTCTCAGCCCATTACCTCCACTACTGCAGACACCAGTGCAGCCGTGTTTGTAACCGACCTGCACAGAACAGCAGGCCCTGAACAGCCAGAGCTGTGTGAAGCTCCTTGAAAACTGTGTCCCACTAATCCAAGAGAAAAGGGTGCAACTGAGGTGACGTGAAGTGCTTTTCCTATCGCCTCAGCTCACTAGTCCCCAAAGAATAAAACTCCCACTCTCTGAACCCCAGCCTAAGGTATCCAGCACTTCTGGATGCAGGGAATTCTTGGATTTGGGAGACACGGCTGATTCTTTGTGGACAAAAGAGCGTGTGGGCCTGAATATGGAAAAAGAGAAAACAGGAACACACACACACAAGGAGAGAAATTCCCCCAGGGAGGAAAAGGAAAGGAAAGGTGAGCTGAGCACTCCAGCCACTGCAGAAAGGCAACCAGTGTTTGAGTTACCAGTCAACACTCTGAGGTGACAAGGTCTGGATTAAAGACAACCAGGAACAATTCATTTTCTTAAGTAGCTTGTGGTTTTGAAGATGACTAATTTAACGTGTAGGGATCATCCACATTCACCCGGCAGCAGGGCACCAGCCTCACAGATTTATAGCAGATTTTTATGCTAATGGAATCTGCCTTGGAAAAATTATCACGTCACCACAGAAACATTTTCTGAGTTAGGTTTTATTCACCTCTGCAAAGGGTAAACAAAGAAGGGTAGCAAGGAATTGGTTCTGGTCTGCGAAACCTAAAATGCTGAGAGGATGTCTCAGCAGAGAAGCCAGTCCCTGCTGGGCTCTCCAGTCTCCATCCCACACTGGGGATCTCATCGGGCATCTGCAGCTCGCAGTGGGTGGGTTACCAGAGCCCCAATGAGAACTCTCTTCTGGCTCCAGTGCACAGCTGCAGAAAAACCAGCTAACCTGGAATCCTGGCAACGCTCACCCGTGACCCACAGAGGACGTGACCCACGGAGTCTGGTGCATGGGGACAGCAGAGCAACCAAACTGGAGCATAACCTGCTGAGGCAGGGATCTTTTAGACGCGAGGGAAAGGAGGTGGGCACGACACTCCCCAGAGAACAAGTCAGCATCCCAACTACTTCAGAAACCGTAGTGCCTTCAGACTTTTTTATTTCTGCCCAGCAAACCCACCTATCAGCCAAGACAACCGGCTCCGTTCAGTAACGGGCTTCAGCTCACACCCCCTCCTTCCCAAACGGGGCACCCTGAGGTCCGGCGGGAATCCCTCACCCTCCTCCGCCCCAGCCAGGCTCTAACCGGCTGCTCCACGCACCCTACACACGGGGGTGACTCGGAAAAACACGGCCCGGGGGAGAAGCGCAGGTCCGAGCACCGCGGCTGCTCCTGGATGGCCGGTCCGGAGCCGGGCAGACCCGCCGCCCCGCAGGGGTCCTGGATCGGGCCACCGCAGAACGGGAGATGCGGGCAAACCGCGAAGCTCCGTGCGTACAGGAGCGGTGGAGAGGGAGCCTCCCGGTTGCTCGTCCCGTCCCCTCCCGGGCTCGGAGCTGAGCTCCCCCGGGGAGCCCCGCTGCCGCCCCTCGCCCGCGCAGCGCCGTCCCGCTTCCCCACCTGCTTCCGCGCCTGCTGCAGCCCCCGCAGCCGCTGCTCCAGCTCCCGCCGGTAGCTCCGCGCTGCCTCGATGCTCTCCCGAGCCTCCTGCAAGAGGAGCCCCACCTCGGTCTCCGCCTCGGCCTCCATGGGCAGCCGCGGCGGCGAGGGACCCGGCGGGGCGGAGCGGCGGCGGGCGGGCCTCGCCCCCGGAAGGGCCGCACATCCGGGCGCCGTGCCCCGCGGGGCGGAGCGGGAAGCGCGGCGGCGGAGCGGGCCCCGCGGCGGCGGCACCGACCTTTGGAGCGGCCGCACGCCCAAAGCGGTGGCAGTGGCGGGCAGAGCAAGCACTACTGGACCCCCAAGAGCAGCAGCCGCCGGCCCCGCCAAGTTTGGCCCTTCCCCCGACCTGTGCTCCACCTGCGTGACGTCACGCGCCCCGCCCCTCTCCGCGGCGCGGCGCGAAAACCCGACGGGCCCGGGCGCAGCGGAAGCTGGGGGAGGGCGGGGGGGGCGTGGCGCCGCCACCACGTGACCGAGCCCGCGGGGCGGTGCCGCCGTTTGCGATCCCGCGTCACGTGAGCGCGGGAAGCGGGCGGCCGTTGGCAGCGCGGGTGGGTCACGCGGGGCTCCCTGGCGCCGCCCCTTTCCGCGCGGAGGTTCCGAATCTCGTCCTGCGCGCGCTTTTCTGCTCGCCTGGCGCGCGCCCTGTCAGGCTGCGGCGGCGGCGGCGGGCGGGGAACGGGCCGGGAACGGGCCGCGGCGGGGCCGCTCCATGGCGATCGAGCGCGCTTCCCCCCGCGGCTGAGGGCTCCGCTCCCCGCCAGCGCCCGGGGCATGGTGGGCAGGGTCGCCGTGGCCGCGGCGGCCGCTTCCCTGCCCGGGAAAGACGGCGACGCTCAGGTGGGGATGCGGACGGAGGAGGCGGGACGCGGGGGTGGGTGAGGGTGGAGAACGGGGGCTTTGCGGGGCGGCCCGGATCGGGGAGGCGGAGAGCGACCCTTTGTCGTTGGCGCCTGATACGGCGCGTCTGGGGTGACGGCGGGAGGCGTTGAATCGGCGGCTGGGCGGTGCGGGGCTGCCCTGCCCGGTGCCCGCAGCTGCGCCCGCCTCGCAGCCTGGGCAGCCCGCGGGCCGAGCTGTCACCGAACGCCTTCGGGGGGCACCTCGGCGGAGACACCGGCAGCCTGGGCAAGAAGGGCTCTGTGCTTCAGGCGCTGGGCGTTCGGGAGGGTGAGGAAGGTCTTTGTGAACCGTCTTCCTCGGGGTGGTACAAACAGATTCTCTTCTGTGCTCTGCATAATGATGCGAGATGAATTCTCTTGGATTCGTATTTAGTTGTTTGAAAAGATGCAGTTTCTTTGTAAGATTCGTTAGATGTCGCTTCACGGGAGGATCCAGCTCCGTGATGTTGGAATTCTCTGGTACAAATGCTCTGACAAACACCCCAAGGGAACTCAGACAGGTCACCTGAACTCTGCTGTTGTGAAACTGCAGAGCTGTTCTGAACACCTTGTGCTCTCTTTTTACATTTTGGGTGTCTCCAATCTTCTTGGGGATTTTATTTATTCTGAAAGGGCAGAAAATTCTTTAGTTTGAGTTTAGGCATCTTCTGAAAGCACAGAGGTGACACTGCTGTGCACACAGTCATGTTGACACGAGGACTTTCATGCTCTGGTGTCCCCAGTACCTGCTGCAGGTTCTGTTTGTGGTACCATGCTGAGCCATCGTACATTTTTAAAAAGTAAGGTTAATGTTGAACTTTTTTTTGTAGCCATGCAAGAAACGACGAGAGGAAGATACTTCTGTAAAAACTATCACAAGATATTTTTCACCGTTAACAAAACCAGTGGATAAAGTGTTGTCACCCCCAAAACCCAACAATATACTGGATTATTTTAAAAAGACATCTGTAGCTGAGAAAGCCACGTTACCAGCTGTAGCTGAGGAAAACAAAACCCCACTGGATGCTGATGACAGGGACTGTCAGGAACATTTTACACCACCTTTGAAGAGGAAGAGGAGAGGGAGGAGAGTCAATGTAAATAATAAGCTAAGAGAGATGAAAGAATCTGAGAATGAACATGCAGTAGTGATTAGTAGTGATAACAACAGAGAAACACCAGAGCTGAAACAAGACAGTCAGGATTTTATTGCTGCTTGTACTTTAATTGACAAAAAATGTGCCACAGAATTATCAGAAGACAACGTGCAAGGAGACATCTCAAATGCTGCCACCCACAGAAAAAAGGTGAAGAAAGGTGTTTCTGAAATAAAAGAAGCCAAAAATAGGACAGGAAAATCAAGGAAAAGGAAGCACAAAGTAAATATGGATTTGTCTGAAAGTTTTTTATCTGGGAACCAGCTGAATGAAAAGTGTGAAAAGGAAACTAAGGGTAGGAAAAAGATGGTTTCTCCTACAGTGATAGAGTGTGACACTACCATCAGTGATTCCAGTTGTGAAGTTCAAATGGATGAGAAGACATCCCAGGTAAATGACAGCATAATAACAGTGTCATTTGAGGACTTCCTGAAGAGTCAGGGAGAAAAGAATCTTCATCATATCAATGAAGACACAAAGCCAACAATGGACAATGCTGCTGCAGCAAATGAAATGGAGAAAAGTGATGATATTGGTGACCCAGAAAAGTGTGAGGATTCTCAACAGCTGCCACTCAGAACAGTGACTGTCCTGGCCCAAATCCATTCTGTCCCCCCCAGGTTACCTCCACTACATAAGGAGCAAAAAGGGCCTAGGAAAATAGCTTCCATCTTTTTGAAGCAGAAAGGGTATGTAGGGGAAAAAGAAAGTAGCCCACCCCTCCTGGACACTGAACTTGAACAGGTTACTCAGAAAAGAAAATCTAATGTAGTTATTGAGGAAGAAGAGCTGGAGTTGGCTGTGCTAGAGACTGCGGGGTCGGATTTTTTGAAGCCAAAATGTACTCTGGAAGAAAGGCATCAGTTTATGAAGGCATTCAGACAGCCAGCATCAGATGGGATAAAAAGTGGAGTTAAAAAGGCACCTGGAAAACAAAAGCAAGTGGCTGGAAAATCTTCAAAAGGAAAAGAAGGACCTGAAGATGACACTGCTTCCAATAAAGGATTAGAAAGTGAAGTGCCAGAAGAGAAGGTGAACGACTACACATGTCCTAGTCCTGAAAGCAGTGGAACTAAAACCAAAAGATCTAAAAGATTTCAGAAAAAAAGAAACATCAGAAGGACTGAAACTCAAGAAACAAATGTCTTGAATAGTAGCAATTCTGTGGAAGATGAGAGTTCAGGAGCTAATCTTCTTACAGAGGAAAACACCTTAGACGTAAGAATTTCAAGTCCAAAAGTGAACAAGTTAAGGAGAAGTTCAAGGCAGAAGAAAATAGAAACATCAAAAAATGTTACACCTAAAAAACCCAGGGTTAGAAACACCTTTTCTGCAGCTGAATTCAGTGGCTGTGCTCCACAGACCTCCACACCAAAGGCCAGCAAGAGATCCCTGAAGAACAGCAGTGTGTATAAAGCTGAGGTGATCACTGTGCCCTTTGATGGGAGCAGCCCAATCAGGTAAACACTTTATATTCTACCTTTCTGCACTTAATTTTCCTCCAAGTGCTTTAAGAGTAAGACAAATGGGTTGGGATGCAGACTGAAGCTGCACAGGTACTCTGGTGATAACAGTACAGAACCAAAGCTGATGCTGTAAATGTGCTTGCACTGAAGGCATTGAAAGAGTCCAAACAGCAAAACACTCTGCTACCCATTGCTCTGCTCACAGCACTGTGTTTTTAAATGCTTTTGAAAATGAGGCTGAGAGTAACATGTTCTTGTATTATAAAATAATAATTTCATTATACTTTCCCCCCCTAATTAGAATGAGGTTTACACGTATCAGTGCCACTACAAAATCCAATAAAGCTGAAGCAATGAAAAATGAAGAGTTTACCTCCAGAAGCACAAAGGTAATCTACATAACACTTTTTGTGTTGCTATTCAGTGGTGTGTATTAGTCTAATATCAGGTAGTATGACAGTTCTCATGCCCTGTGGAAATAGACTTTTGCTGTGACTGATGCTAGAATTTGCAGTAGTTTCTTGCACAGTTACTATACCTTATATTTTAAAATGTTTTGTGAGTGTAAATCTACTCTATGTAAGGTAAGCATACTACCTTAATATTGAATTTTTCTGTTATGTTCTGCAGGTTCTCAGACTGGGACATAGTTTTTGGGCATGGCAGAACAGCTTATGTTTAAGAATGTTCCTACTCATATTTCATTTATTCTGTGTACAAATTGGTGGTACCCCTTGTAGGGCTCTGACTCCCTTTTGAAAAGCCTCTTGGTTTGCTTCTCCTTGATATCCTTTAAATTTCTTTTTGAGACGATTAAAATTTTATTTTCAAATCATATGGTTAACTGAATGTGAATAAATATATTAATAGATGTGAAATGCAAAATATATTGCTATGTATTTTGATTCTTTTGTACTTGAACAGATAAGCTCTACTTCTAAGAATCTATCCAAAGCAAAACAGCTGGTGGAAAAGGCAAAGGCCATGCAGCACCATAGAGCAAAGGTCACTGAAGCCTCAGCAGCCCCGGTGAGGCGCTCGTGCCGGCAGCAGGCTCTTGCTGAAAAGAAAAAATTACAAGAAAATGAAGTAAGCCTCAATACTTGGTAGGGGGCAAAAGAAATTTAGGTTTTGGGATTAATTTGAACAATTATTTTTTTTTTCCCTGCAATCATTCATTTTAAAGAATCAAAGAAGGTAGATAGTGGAGCAGTTGGACAATGTCAAACAGTAAAGTAACTGCCAGGCAGGGAAAGCTCCTCCTGATCAGATGGTCACCCTGCAGAAGTGAGTGGTGCTCTTTCCTAGTGGCCAGCAAGGTGTCAGTTTCAAATGGGCATGTTTTAGACATTGAAATGTAGATGAGAGTAATTCTGACCTTTGTTTATATACTGGAGACCTTAACCTATAGACTTGCTGTGTCAACAGCAATAAAAGTCTCATCTGTGAATCACATTGGCTAATTTCTACACTCCAGCACCTTCTGTCTTCCCAGCACCAATCACTACAATGTATTGTTAATAAGGTGGGAAAGTTGGTGTTCCTTTCTTACTTTATTTGCTTTCCTTCTAGGATTCAGTGGTCATTTTGGATTCAAGCCTGAGTAATGACACCACTGCAGTGCAGAGTGTGAAGCAAAAGAAACTTCGGAGCTTAAATGATGTTTTGGGGAAAAAGTCTAGAAACTTAAAGGTTGCAAAGAACTCAAATGGTAATTGGGCTTTACTGAATGTGTCTTATTTTTATTGTAGTCGTTGATTATTAGAAATTTATTTTATAAAGTTGCCTTTGCAGTGCATGAATCATTCTATTTTTTTATATAGCATTCCAGTACATCCATTTCATTTTTATGACATGACTTAAGAGTGCAAAGGTTATTCACATGGGCTGCTTTGCTTTTTCTTCATTTCAAGAAAACTCTTTGAAAAGCTACCAAGAGCATACCATGCTTTGTTGTCTTCTTATTTAAGGGATTTTTTTTTTTTGGTAGATGTTAGAGAAAATAACATCTGTAGTGATAGAATAAGTAGAATTAAAACTGCCATGAATTTTGTTAAAGAGCTCAGCTTTTCCCTTAAGAAAAGGAGATTCTCTAATGTCATTACATAGAACATACAGATAGTGAAGAAAGAAGCAAGGCTTGAATGCTATATCAGTGCCAGTCTAATCATGATTATTTTTTTTCTATTTAAAGGAAAACTGGGATACCCACCTTTCCTAGGCAGAAATGCTCAAAAATCTGCAGGTGCACCAATTGTCATCTTTGATGAAAGCAGGTCAGTTCTCAAGATAGAAGTTGCTTATTTATCAAAATATATTTAAAGATTAATATTCTCTCATTTTACAAATTTAAATACACTTATTGAAAGGTGATGTCAATGTTCATGGTTTTCGTACTGATCAGTATGTTATTCTGCTTGCAAAATTCAGGTTTTTTGGAGAGTTGTTTTCTTAACCATCATTGAGCCATTTCAGGTGGTTAAAAACATAGCTGATGACTGATTAAAAATAAATTCTTATATAAATATACAATATAAAATTTTAAGTTAAAGTTAAATGTAGTTAGTTTACGTTTATCAGTTTTCCCAGACTATTTCTAACTCATTTGTAGAAGTGAATGTGATTAAATCCTGTTGCAAGCCTTATATAGCTGGTAATTTGAAGGATTTTTTGTTTTCTCTTTAATTTCTATTTTCATTAAAGCCAAGATGCATCTGAAAACTCTCAAGATGATGATCAGTTCAGGGCAAAACGTGAATTCTTGATGAGTGGATTGCCAGAGTCACTGAAAAGGCAGATTGCCAAGAAAGCAGCAGCAATGGAAGCATACTCTCTTGCAAGCTCATGTTTTAAGGCTGTGGTCCATGTTCAGCAGAAGGATGACTGTAAGCTTTTGTTCAGCTATTGTGTAAATGTATAGAATTATTTCTAGTAAATCTGTGCAGAAAAGAGACTTGGATATCAGAACTTACTGTTAGAACTGGAACAATTGGTAGTTTCCTCTTGTTTTGTGTCCAGTAAGAAAACAAAACTTAGGTGATTCTAGTGAATTGAAAATACCATTTACATATTGAATCCATGTTAAATAACATATATCTTTATGGGTGGGGATTAGAAATTCTTAATATTTAGTCCAAACAGTCTTTCAAGTTCTAGCTTGGAGAATAAAGACCTTGTTGGACTCACTGGGGCCCAAACCCTTTCTTTCTGACAAAGGCAAAGTGTTTCTCAGAAAAGAACAGCCCATTTCTTTTGACTAAGATGAGCAAGCAGAGTCCAGGAGCAACTTACTGGAGAAACATGTGCAAAAATGTGCAAATTTGTTCTGCTTCTGGGAGGTGGATTTAATAAGATAAAAGGCTAAGAAGATAAAAGGTGGATGCAGTGTAAGTTTAAGCTTAGCTTTGTCATGATAAAGCTGTAGTTAAAAGAGCATTTACTCTTACTTGCTGTGGGGTGGTTTTGCCTGTGACTGTATCTCTGCTAACAAAAGTTTCCTCTTGTTATGGTTTTGGTGGTGGTTCTTTTGTAGGTTACCCAATGTGGAGATTGAAATCCCCATCCTGTCCTCTGTTAACTAAGCTAAGGAAACTGAATACTGAAGTCACTAATGTCACAAAAATCACTCTCTCACTTGGTGATTTTTCCACCGTGAATTCAAAACTAACTGGGAACCACTCTGCACCTGTGGTGAGTACTTATTATGGTGTCTTGTTTTACTAGAAGAAAAATAAAAGAAAATTGAAATTGTTTTGGTACTTGGGATTTCTGTTGTTTCAAAAAATACTGTGATTCTGTGTCAGTCTTGATCTTGTGTGATTTACCCATTCTGCATCATAACAATAGACAGTTCTCAAGGCTTTCTGTTAATCTCTGAGTTTAACAAAACAACCACCAATCTAAAATATGCCAAACTTGTTATTCTGTGTCATATTTTTGAGTATGAATTTGTGTGTGTGTTACAGCTTTCTGGCCACCGACCAGTTTTTCCTGATACATTCAGGAAAGATTTATTAGATGAGATCATGTCTTCTAATTCCCAATTTCCTGTGAGAAAATACTTCCACAAGTTTCTGAAGAAGCAAACAGACCGCCCAGGGTTTGAAAACAGTATACAAGGTTAGTAAGCTGTGTAGGGAACAACAAACAACACACTCACACTCTCTTTGGCATAAAAAGGAATCTGGAATTTCCAGACATGTTTTCAGTGTTTTGGACATGTTTGTTTGTTTCTTCAAACATGCTTAAACAAACTTAGAGTTGTAATGGACATAGCTTGAAATATTAAAAGGATGGTTGGTTGGTTTTGTTTTTCATAGAAAGCAGAGGTTGTGCTGCAAATTCTGAGGTAAATCAGAAACATTCTGACAATTGGAAGGAAACTAAGAGGAAAAGGAAAGAAACAGAAGACCACAAATCAAAAAGAAGAAAACAAATTGAAGGTCCAGAGACTGAAATAAAATCCAAAGTTTCCAGGAACCTTATTTCTCCCATGTCTGGAGAAAAACAAACAGAAACAGGACAAAAAACACGTATGGGAAGAGACAAGACCCACAAACCAAATATTATGACAGAAGACCCTGACTATTTATCAGAGCCAAATGCACTTCTAGGTAACTGCATTTCCTCTCTGGTTTTAATTATCTTTGCATTGAGGGAATGTCTGTGTGATGTGTCAGCTTTTGCTGTGATACAAAAGTCATATCTAGTCTTAATCTACTAGACTTAATCAACTCTTTTGCATGAAAACCTTTTTTTAAATGGGTAATGTTTTTTTCTGTAGGTGTTGAAAAGGAAGACATGCTCTGGACAGAAAAATATCAGCCTCAAGATTCCAGTGAACTTGTAGGGAACAAGAAAGAAATTGAAAGGCTACACAGGTCAGACTGGGAGCATGGATCCATTCTTAAAATAGCTCAAAACATCATATTACTTCAAAGAAGTGAAGCCAATTATTTTACTATGTTTGAATAACACTTAGAGGTTGTGTGTTTGTGGCCTTTGTTTTGGTGTCCAGAAAGCTGCAGAAACAAACTTGTCAGTTGGTGTGAATGATCTTTTAGTTTCTTCTATGGTAAAAAACAAAACCACACATTAAATGCTACACTAGACTGTGGATGAGCATGGAATGCTTAAATTACCTGACACAATTTAGGAAAAATTAAGGGTATTTTAAGTTTCCACACTATAAATGAGAGATAGGAACTTACTGGTACTTGTCTATGCATCCCTACAAGTGTGTTTGGTTCTGATCTTGATGTACTGCCCCTGTTTTTGACAGTTATTGAGCACACAAATCCATCAGTTAAATTTCCTGAGTGGCTTTAAGTTACTGTTGTGGTTCTTACACAGAATTTAAAGGTCTGACAAACACCAAACTGAATGATGAAGCATTTTCCAGAGTTTAATTTGTTTGCTGGCTTGCTTTTTATACCAATCAACTAATAGAACAGAATGAAAAAGGAATGCTCTTCATAAGAGAATCAAATCCTGAACAATGTTTTTTTGTTTTTTGTTTGTTTTTAATCTGAAATGACTTGATAAGTTTCTGAGAGTGATAATAAGGGGCTGGTGCCCCCCTAGTTTTATATTCTGTTCTGTCTGAATTTGGTTCACTTTATTAGCAGTAACTTTTATTGGTTTTTTTTCTTCTTTTATAGTTGGTTAAAAGAATGGAAAAAAAGAGCTGATTGGGAAGAAAAAAGAAATCAGAAAAGGGAAAAGGAGGACAAAGACCATCAAGGTGCTGATAAAATTTAAAATACATATATATAGCTTCTCTTTGTTAAACTTGGCATAAAAATTACATTGATTGATAATGATTTGAACAATCCTTTCTTTTAATTAATTCTTCAGATTCTTTGGACAGCCTTGACTTTAAAGATAGTAAATCTGATGTTGAGGAGGAGACTACACTTTGCAATACAGTTCTGATATCTGGCCCACCGGGAGTGGGGAAAACAGCTGCAGTATATGCCTGTGCTCAGGAGCTTGGTTTTAAGGTTGGTGGAGTCCTTTCCTCAGTGTTTTTATCCTTACCTGTAGCTGGTGATAAAAAGCATTTGTAATACAAGCTGTCAGTGGATTTTAATTGATGCACTAACACCATTGCAGATATTTGAAGTCAATGCCTCTTGCCAGCGGAGTGGTCGACAGATACTGTCTCAGCTCAAAGAAGCTACTCAGTCTCATCAAGTGGACAAAAAAGGCATTAATGCACATAAGCCTTGCTTTTTTAACAGTTATAATAGTGCCAAGTCACCAAGTAAGTTTCACAGTTGTATCTGGGTTTCTTTGAGGGGGGTATTTGGTTTAATGTGGCTTTCTTTTTAAGATCTGTGTTGTTAAAACTATTTTTGGGTAGCAGTTGTTTAAAAAAGGAAGCAAATTTCATCTTACCTGGCCTTAATAAGAAGAAATACTCTGTTGGTTAACACCACTGCAAACAAATTAAATAATGGCTTTATCAAAATAACTGACTCTTGATTGGAGTTATTTTTGCAGTGGAGGAACAAGTGCTGTGGAACTTGAATAGAAAGAACAGAAATCATTCCCTATAGCAGGAGAAAAGTAAAATGAGCAGAAATCAACACAGTAAACCTGTCCTGTACTAGATACAAAAGTGGGATTGGCTCCAGATTTACCTGAAAAATGTCAGTTTGAGATTACATTTCCAGATGAAGTTTAATATCAAATATATCTTGCAGAAAAAATGTGTTCTCCAAAGAAAGTTATTTCACCAAGAAAACCTCCACTGTCACCAAAAGGAGCAGGAGTAAAACGAAATTTACCTCCCAAAACACTTGCAAACTACTTCAAAATTTCTTCCAAACAGAAAGGTAACGATGGCACAGTAACATCTCAAGAAAAAAACAAAGGTAGGTATCACTGTTTCATCATTAATCCCTTTGAAGATGGAAGAGCTACCCTGTGCTACTGTCTGTGGAGGAAAGGGTAGAGCCCTCCTCTCAAACCCCAGCTGCCAGCAAGGCACTAGATACACCTCAGTTACTTAACTGCACAAGAAGTGGCCACTACTCTGTTCCAGGAGGGGCCACAGACCACCTGAATTCAGTGGGCTTTCCACACTTGAGTTTGCTGTGGTTTGGTTGTGGCTGGTTAGTGTATATACATATCTCAAAGTGACTGCCACAGAATTAATATGTACTGTAAAGCCAGTAAATGCAGAGTTTAATTCCTAGCCCTTCACCAAATACAGTTGAATTCCCAGTAAATTTGTTGCCATATTTTTTTTTAAGCAAAAGACAGAAGACAAGGATGTAGGTCAGTGTTTGTGTCAGTGTAGATTTTCTTCAGCAGTTGATACATGGGGTGTTTTTATAGTCAGTGTCCAGAATGCTTATTAAATTATTTCAATCCTTGGCTTCATGCTCAGTTCTTTGCTCACCTGCAGGAAATACTCTGAATTCACATGAAGAAAAAAAAGATGCTCAAATTAAGTCAGTAAACAAAGAAGTAGAAGGAGGAGAACACAACAGGAAGAGTGCAACATCTCTCATTCTTTTTGAAGAGGTAAAATGAATGTGAAATATATTGATGTGAGCAATATAGCCTTTTGTTATGTTTAATGAATTTTTTCCCTTCCTCCTTGAGACTCCTAGGTAGATTCAGGTGTGAGGATTATCAACTTCTTATGAATTAATTCAGTGTTAATGATTTCATCTTTATGAGTATTTTATTAACCATGGAATGTTATTTTACAAAGTTATACTAAAAGATAAATGAAATGTCATCTACCAACAGTTGTTCCCTGTTGGAGATTTGCAGGATTCTGCTAATTGAACTCCTTTATTATGTCAAAAGTGTAGGTTTATCATTTTACACTACTTATATGTACTGAAAGATTTTAACAGGTTACCATTAACAGCCCAGTAATTAGCTGGTGTTAACACCACTGATGTTTTGCACTTGTTCCTGCAGGTAGATATCATCTTTGATGAAGATGCAGGATTTCTCAGTGCCATAAAGACATTCATGGCAACTGCAAAGAGACCTGTAGTTCTTACTACCAATGGTGAGTAGTGTTTGTTACAGCATTTGGGCTCTCCAGACAGAAGAGTCTCTTTCAGTAAGATGGTTTAAATGCTCATGGTTGAATACAGCTCCTAAATGCAAAATTCAAGGAGTGGAGACTGTAAAGTGAGTTTATTAGTATTTGAGTAAAGATGTTGGCAGCTTTAATGGATAAATAGTTTTGAAGGTAATGTCATAACAGTTCAGTGTTGTCTCTTTGTGCAGATCCAACATTCAGCTTAATGTTTGATGGCTATTTTGAAGAGATCAACTTTAGAACTCCTTCCTTGGTAAGTCTGTGTTTAGAAATACTGACATGTCCTAAGCAAGTAATTCAGCTCATTTAAGTTTGACATTGAAATGCTGGTGTACATTTATATTTATCTGGTTCATCAGAGGACTGCTTTGGGGGGTTTTATGCAAGGATGTGTAGGATGTATTTACATTTACATGTAGAATTTTTATTACTGGCCTGAAAGAGTTCTTAACCATTTATTATTAGAGATAAACACAGTAAGAGCATCACTGCATCACTTCATTTAGTTTTTAGGATGCAGTAAATAATTTCATAGATGATCTATGTAATGGTTTTGATCTGAAGGCTGATTATGCCAGTATTGGCTCATTCATTCATTTAAAAGTATAGAAACTGTTCTGGATTTTTCTGCATTATTCCTTTAATGTAAACACTGGTGTTCTGTATAGCAAATAGTTTTACTTGCAACTATGTATTATATGAAAAACCTAAGTAAGTGAGAAGCAGCAGGAACTAGCTTTTGAGAATGGGATTTTTTTTAATGTGAAGTTGAAAAATGTTTTGGGCTACCAGACAATTTCAGAGTTGAAAGAAAGAAAAACATTTCAAGTGAGGGGAAGCAAGGTGCACCTGGTCTAGGAACTCAAGCAGAATGTGTGTTTTGTTTGATTTCTAAATTCAGCTTTTTTTCTCTGATGTGGGCTGTTTAGTATTCTGTTTTTCTATAGAGGTTTTAATGTAACTGTAACCTAATTTTATAAGCTAATCTGTATTAAAAGTAAAAATGTATTGCAAACATAAAGAGAATAATTTGTTTCTGTGTGAAATGTGGAGTCTGATGGTAAGAGTTATTTGAAGTGGTGTGTGTCTGACTCTTGTCCAGCTAAATGCTGCTAGTTACCTGCAAGTGCTGTGTCTGGCTGAGAATCTACGAACAGATGTGAAAGACTTGGCTGCTCTGCTAACCACAAATAACTGTGACATCAGACAGAGTGTCCTCTACTTACAGTTTTGGGTTAGAAGTGGAGGTGGATGCTTGAAAGACAAATGTTTGGCACATCATGGTAGGTTGAGTTTATTTGATTTTTTAAAATGAATCAATTTTAACATTAATTTGATTAAATATAAACCATTCTTAGACATGTAGGAATTGATGGTAATTCTTAGACACCTAAACATTTGGGTAGGATTTGGGTTGGTTTGAGTTTTTTGCTACTTCAGTGCTGTGTATATATGCATAAGAAACTAAAAGTTTTATTTTTATTATATCTGTTTATTACCCATCACTATGGTACTTAATTTTCTCTCTTTCCTCTTCTGAGTAGCAAAATTGGGCAGAGCAGGGAGCCAGTAGTAGTTTGACTCAGCAGTTCTTTAGCCATTTAGCTAAGTTTTAGATCATTCACCTGGAAGAAGCAGAACTGAAAAAGGAGAAAAACTGGACAGGCAGCAAGGAGAAGAATTTGGTGCAAAGGATGCAGGGAGAGTATCCTCAGCAGGTGTGGGGGTGGGTGTGGGGTGGTGTGTGACAGACTGGTGGGGCATAGAAGGAAGAAGAAACTGATTCAAATGGTCACTCACAAGGCAGGGGGAGCCAGAAGGCTGGTAACACTGAAATGGAATGGGGATGACTAATTTCTCTTGCTATATTCATTCAGGACTGCAACAAGAAATTACACTTCTGGTATCCTTTGTAAAAGGGATTGAGGCAGAGAGGCAGAAAACTCAATTTAACAATCCAATTGTTTCTTTTCAAGTAAAGCATGTTCTCTTTATGCAGGAGGAGAGGAGACGAATAAAGCAGATCATGTAATTCATTCTGAAAAGATTACTGATTCCAAGGTTGCCTTTTCTCAAGCTGCTGCACATCTCCAGGAGTTCCCAAAATGTGATACAGGCTGTGTGGAAACATTGCTTGGCCTTAAGAATATCCTGTTGCCTTCAGAAGATTTGTTTACATTTCTAAAGGTATTTTTGTAGTTGACTGGCTAGTGCTTTGAAGGATTGCCAAGGTAATTGAGTGTAATCCCCCCTAGGAATAGCATCTTCTTGGAAGCAGATCTCTTTGAAAAGGTTTGTTGTAGAAATTAGGGGATTTGTCTTAATTAAAAACTGAATGGGGGGGTCTCCTTCAAACAAAACAGTCCCTAGCCTCATAAACACAAAGCCAGGAGTAGGAAATCTTCCGTAACATTTTATAGGTTGGGTGGTTGTTTTGCTTTTCTAAATGAATGTATTCATCATTTTTTCACTCTTATTTTACAGCAGAAAATCACCACCATGGAGAAATGGAATAAAGTGTTTCAGCTTCTCACAGAATTCCAGATGAAGGAAGTGGATTTTGTATATAGTAATCTTGAGCAACTTCTTCCCTTACCAGTGCAGGTTCTTTCAAACCAGTCTGAAGCCTCTAACTTCACAGTTGAAAGGACTACCACAGTTTCTTCAAAAACCAGATCTACTAACAGCTATTCCTCTGAAAAAAATAACCCTGGAAAAAAGTCTAGAAAGACAAAGAAGCAGAAAAGTCAGAAAAGTCTTGCTATATTGGATGATAGTGACTTGTTTGATACTGGACTGAACTACTCGGCTGAGTTCATAACTCTGCCATCAGATAGTCCTACATCATGTGCTGAAGTGAATAAAGAGGAATCAAAATTGTTGATGAATAAAGAAGAAAAAGAAACTAAAACCTCAGCAAATGAGGAAAGGTCTGCTCTTGTTTCTCAGTGTCTGAATTCACTGACTGAATTTGTGGAGAACATGTCTTTCTTGGATTGCTGTGTAAACACTAACACCAGGGAACCACTGGAGTTTGCTAATGATGAAGAATTTAGTTGGACAAATGGCAAAATCAGAAATGGTCTCTGTGATGAATTCAGTATAGCAAATACTGATTGGTGGAGTTCCCAGAGTGGTAGTGAAATCAAGGCAGCTATAGAAGCACTCAGTTTTAACAAATGTTCTCTCAATATTTCACAAAACCTGGAATCCTCTTTGAGTGCCAGAAAAACATCTGGAAGTGATCAACTGGAGGGACTTACTCTGCATGTTTCAAACACAAGAAATTATGTGTCCTTCAGTCAGTCAGCTGACTCAAGGTAAGGCTTTGCTAGTGTTTCTGGAATATACTGCAGCTATTTATCAAGAAAAGCATGTCCCAGGATGTAGGATTGTTGCAGATACTGTGTATACACATTCACACCAATATGAATGTTGTCAGTGTGTCTCAAAACACTGGAATAAGTTGTGCCCTTTGCTTGTATGAAATTAACTGCTTAGCAATCTCTGCAAAAAAGCCACTTTTCATGTCTGAATAGCCTGATTTTAATGTTAGGATGGTAGCCTTGATCTAGTCTATTTGCTTTAAAAAAGAACAAACACCACTGCCCCTAAGAGAGTAACAGAAACCTAAAAGAAGGGCTTTTTCAAGGCAGATGGACTGAAATGGATCCTGCAAGCTCTAGACAGACAAAGTTTCCATCCAGAGCCTGTACTAGGCATTGATGTTCCTTGGTGAGACCTGACAAAATTCAGAGGAAAGTTACTGCAATTATTTTTTTTGTAGTAACTTACAGTAATGAAAATAACCTTTAATATATTATAAAAGACAAAAGACATTGCAGCTAGCCAAGTGTGGACATGAAATCTTATTTTTAACATAAGTTGTGATACCTGAAATGGGAATAATAAGTGAATAAAATCTATTCAAGAGTCTGAATAGGGAAACAAGGTAGACCCTTACCTTGTTAAGGTAAGTCAGTAAGTATAAGTCAGTACCCAGAGGAGCAGTGTCAAAATGCATCTCACCATCTGACCTGTGACCAGGTTTGGCCAACTCTAAGCATTGGCCAAACTACTGTGCCTCATGTTTGTCTGTTGCAGCTTTGTGATTCACTGTAAGCAGCAGACCTTCAGAAGTCACAGGCACCCAATCCATTGGGATTTTGGCCATCAGGATGTTTGAGTTTTAAACCAGTGGATTGGATCTTAAAGGAACAAAGTAGGGACTGCACATTCTGGAACAAGAAACAATAAAGCTTCATTCTCTGTTTTAGCATTCACAAAAAAGCACAGAAGAGGCTGGCAGTCATCAGAACTGCATTTTCCAGGAGCCCTTTAAACCTAGGTAACAAGCAGGCCAGTGTTCTGGAATATCTGCCCACCCTTCGCAGTATCTGTAGGGCTGAGAAGCTTAAAGAGCAAGGGAAGACTAAAAGAAGGTGAGTTTGGGTTTCCCTAAATCTTACTACATTTCAATATTCAAGGCAGTTAAGAATTCTAACAAAATATTTTATTAATTCTAGATAAGGAAGGTGAACATTTGCCTAATAAATCTATAGCCTCATGTATGGAAATAACTTTGTCCCCTTATTGTCACTTCTACTTTTCTTTTTATAGGTTCTTGCATTATCTTGAGGGGATTCATCTTGAAATACCCAGACAAATGATAAATGGTCTGTCTTTGGACTTCCCTTAAAACTGCCAACACCAGAAATGCCTTGTGCCTAATGGTGGCATTCTCACCATAGTGGGATTTTGGTTTTTTATTCTTATTTTACCATATTATTTTATTGTATATTCAGAGTCCTTTGTATATTAAATTTCTATAAGTATTTAAAATAATGTATATATCTGTCACAATATTGCTCTCCACAACTGCAATGTGGGTTTGTTTGGTGCTTGTCCAGTAAGTGCATTTATAAAGTTAAATGCACAAGCTACTCAAAAAGGGGCTGCTTCAAGCCACCTTCCTCTGCAGCTGGTGCTTCACAGAGCAGAAGGCTCTTTGTAGCCACCAGCTCTCACAGCTTCCACAGCAAAGTTGGGGATTTTTCCTGAGGAGACCATTTTATTAAAGTAAGCTTGTTTTTTTTTTTTTTTTCTGAATTTTCAGCTGTTAAAATAACTTGGGGTGGGAAAAGGCAGGAAGAGGATGAGACAAACCTGAAGTGTAAATTACTACTTCACAGTAACAAGTGGGTTACAGAGTCTTTACAAAGCACTGTGCCACGATGTACATATGTGTGTATACATTCATTTCAGTGACAGCTGCCAGATCTGCATGTTACTCTCCTAAAAGGGTAGAGAAATGAGCTCAAGCTGGGCTCAGAAATTAGGCAAAGATGTTGTAAATAACAATTATTCCTCTGTTACTTTGGGTTCAGTAATATTTAACTACTTCTAGTCTTGTATATAGTGTCCTATTTTTATACTTCATTTTGTATTTGACAAGACTTCAGCCTGATTGTGATTGAATCTGGTTTTCTATGATAATAAATTCTGAATATTTCTGTTGTGCAAAATGCATGACTCCTAAAACTTAGTGTTCTCAGTCCATAAGGATGAAGTTTAAGGGGTTTTTAACTGGAAATATGTTAACCATGTACTTTTCTACCTTTATATATTGCATTTGGACCGTTTCTCTTCCTCAAACTGAGTTCAGATTGGTGCCATGCAGTGGTTTTCCACTTACCTCAATGTCTGTGTAATAATAATGGAAGCCATTCTGTTCTCATCTGACAGTTTTCATGTCTTAAAGATGTTCAGGAATGAGAAATATTTATGAAAACTGTAAATTATTTTGAGCTTCTACATTGAAAACAATAATCTTCATGGCTTACTCTTTCTAGAGCCCAGAATTATCAAGTAACAATGAAAGGGTGGGGACTGTTAAAATCTGAATGGGTTGTATTGTCCTGTCAGTGGTCTGAGCAACTCCTGTACATTTTTGTAAAAATTAAATATTTTGGTTTTTAATTTTACAATAAAGTATGTTCACTTTTCCATAAAGGCAGTCTCACTCTAACTAAGATGGCAGTGGGGACCTTCATAACTGGGAATAGCCCTTCAAAGTAGTATTAATTCAGGAAATTCACAGGTAATTTAAAGACAAAGTAGAAAGCACTGGGAGAAAACTGACCTCATTTTGATGTCAACTCTGATTCTAGTAACTGCCATAAGACATTTTTTTTAATAGAATCTCCAGGCTGTGGTGTCCAGAAGATGAGGTGGAATTCAAGTATTTCACTTCTGGATAAGGTACTTGTGCAGTTAGCACATAAAAAGAACTCGAGCTAGTCAGATAAGGTGGTGATTTGAACTCTGATAAAGCAGCAACTTTGCACTTTTATATATCAAGGATGATCATCTTTTATATGCTAGAAGAAAGCAAGTCTCTGTTCTTTAATTTAGCAGGATTTGCAAGGACACCACAACTAGTCAGCCAGTAGAACAGCTTCAGGGTACAGCTTGCAAGAAAATGATCTCTGGGGAAAATTAAATGCACGTTTACATCCTAGTACACAACAGTTCTTAAGGGGTAAGGGCTGAAAAAGGTTTTATGGAGGTAGTTGAACAACTCAGCTTTTTAGATATTCTGCTGCTATTTCATGATTTCGTAGTATTTAACAATAAATAAAAGGTACAATACCTAAAAAGATTCTGGAAAGAGCTGTCTGCAAAATAAGTAACTGCACAGTATTTTTACAGGATTATACATCAGTTTTACTAAGAAGAATTACATGTACTAGAGTAGTGCAAGTTAATGATGCAAATTAAGTTTAACCTGAAACTACTACAATGAAAACTACTTGAATATCTTTTAATCTGTTTCTGATTTAATTAACCTTGAAAATCTTGCCCTCATCCTCAGTCTTTCACTTTTGCCATTTCTCAGATAAACTGAATATTAAGTCACAGACTTGTTGGTAGTGGCTTTATCTTGAAAGAGTCACATTTTCATTAGGCTTTGCAAGTCCTGCAAGGCTCCGTTCTCCCTGGCTGGAGCGAGGCGGGCGGGTTTCTGTCCTTGCAGCACGGGGCTGGCACGGAGCTGCTGCCCGCACCCCCTGGCCGGGGGCAGAGCTCTGCTGAGAGTCACTCCCCTGGTCTGGGGAATCAAAGCTCTTCAATTGATGAATCGTTCTGGTGAACGGAGGCGGAGACAAACCCGAGGTGGAGTCGAGGCGAACCAGGTGGTGCGCGAACGAGCCCTCCTCCTGTAAGCGGGACCCTTGGTAACGAGTCAGGGTGTCTCCCCGAGCCGCGCTGGGAGCCGCCTGTCCCAGCTCGACTCGGGCTGTGCCAAGAACGAAAAAGGCTTCTCTCGCTCTAGCGAGCAGCGGACTGATCCGCAGCTACAGCGACGGGCGGGTTCTCACCGGGCTGGCTCCGCCCGGCGCCGCCGCGGACCTTGGAGCGGGGCCAGAGCCGCCACTCGGGGGCAGCGGCGCCAGGAGGCGGCCTGAGGGGCGGCCCGGCAGCGCCTCCCGGGGCGCGGGAGGGGGACGGGGAGCCCCGCACCGCCGGGACCACGCTTCAGTTCCTCTTTTCCTCCCGGGACTGGAGGCTCCCGCAGAGCTGAGCAGCGAGCGGCGATGATGGACCGCGACCGCAACAAGACGCTGCTGCTGGAGCTGCAGAGAGCCACCGGCACCGGCAACGACCGCTGCGCCGACTGCGGGGAGACAGGTAAGAGGGCTCCGCCCGGCAGCGCCCTCACCCCGCTCCCCTCGGCCCCGGCCCCGCCTGGCGTGTTTGTGACAGGAAAGTGAGGGTGAGCGAGGGGCCGGCCGAGCCCCGCGGGCTGAGCCCTTCCCCGGTCAGCCTCCCAGCCTGCAGGTGCCTGTTCCCGCCGCTCGCCATCCCCGGTGTCTTCAAGCACCGCAGAGGCGGGAGGCGGGAGCAGGTGGTTTCCCGAGGCGGGCAGCGCCCCGCGGTCCCGCTGCAGGAGGTGGCCCTTCAGGTGGGCCCCGCGGTGCCGCCTGGCTCGGAGAGGTCAGGACGGGGCCGTCCTCGGCCAGACAGGGCCGGGAGCAGCGGCCAGAGCCCCGCGGGGCGAGGAGCGGACAGCAGGGGACAGGAAGTGGCCTCAGAGCACCAGCAGCTTCCCCAGAGCTATTTGCGGAGAGCGCCCGGGGCAGGAGGGGAGCGGGCGGGGCGGTTTGACAGCTCGCGGGGGAAGATCTCTGCCGTGGGGTTGGCGCCAAGACAGCTCAGGAGCCCGCTGGAAAACCCGCACCGGGCTGGCACCCTGCGCCAGTCAGGGTTGGGACCCTGGCGAGCAGTCAAGCGGTAGCCCGCAGCAGCTGGAAGACGACAAGTAGCTTCTGTTTGCTGTGATAAGGGAGAAGCGACAGGGTCTGAGCGGCTGCCCAAAGAACTGCTCTCGCCAGAGCACTTACAGCGCCTCTGAGCTGACAAGGCTGCCTCAGGGGCTGCTGCCTCAGGCAAGAGCAGGAGCTTTTGTGGGCAGCAGACACGAGTCCTCCTTGTAGGTGGTTGTGCTCCAGTGTGCTCTCAGCAGTGCTCTCTGTCCTCGACATCCTTCCATTGTTAATTCAGCAGCAGCAGTTTTTCATGCAGAACTAATAATTAGCAGAACTTTTACACCACTCAGCTGCCTCCACAGTCAGTCACATTAATCTTTAAACAAATAGTTGGTGAAAGAGCCTTCAAATGCAGGGGCCACATTCTTCCCTGGGCAAAGCAGGTGCCATTCCCCTGTTGCCCAGTGAAGAGACAGCCGTGAACAATAGGGTGGGATTTGATGTGTTATGTGAAGCCTGGGCTGTGCATGGGATGTGCTTTGCACCCTTGCCAGTGGCTGTGCCTTTTCCCGTGTATCAGTTCATTCTTTCTGTTTGCATCTAGATCCAGAGTGGGCTTCTTACAAACTTGGAATATTCATTTGTTTGAATTGCTCTGGAATCCATCGCAATCTTCCTCAGATCAGCAGGGTCAAATCCCTTCGGCTTGACTTTTGGGAGAATGATCTTGTAGAGGTACAGAGGAAAAAGTAATTCCCTTTTCTTCACTTTTCATCCTAACCACCTCTACCTCCTAATTCCTGTGTCACCCACCATGGACAGAGGAATAAAGCCACACAGAGCCAAGTTAACTCCACAAGTAACTTCAGGGGTTTTTTATGAGGTACCCAATCAAATTACACTGTACTGGTTTTTTTTTTTCATAGCACACAGTAACTCCTCAGTGTGGTTTAGAAGCCCACAGATATTTCCAGATCACATCTTATCCAGAAACCAACAAACCCTTCTTATATATTGGTTCAGTCTTTGATCTTTCAGTCTATTTGTGTTAATAGTGTAATCACAGTTAATGTAATTAATCTCACAGGAGATGATGTAGTTAATCTCAAAGGAGGAGATGAAGGTATAGGGAGATCATAAAGATTTCTTTTCCTAATTTTCTTTTGTTCTTTTAATCAACAATCACAATCTTGTGTTCCTTCCCATCTCTTTCAGGGCTGTAGATACTGAAAAAGGCTCTGCCATCTAAAAAGTGCCAACTATGGCACCAAAGAGAATTTATAAATGTACGTAGAGATACGCAGAGTTGTGGCAAGACTGAGCAAAAAATGCAGTGCTCCCTCTGATACAAGTTTTGGTTTATGTCTACATAAATCATGGTATTGATTTTGTAGTTGCACCCCTAACTGTAACTTCTTTCATGTTTCAGTTTATGAAGAAGCATGGGAATCTCTGTGTCAAAGCTAAATATGAGGCCAAAATCCCTCCATACTATTACATCCCCCAGTCCAGTGATTGCTTGTAAGTTGCTGGTGTGTTTCCTGCTGCTGACCTTTACAGCTGTTGAACTACTACTCCTCTCTACAGGGCTTTTTTGGTTGGTTGGTGAGAATAGAGACAGCTCAGCTTTATCCATGTTTTCCTCTTGCAGGGTTTTAAAAGAGCAATGGATTAGAGCTAAATATGAGCGTGAGGAATTTGTTGCCAGCCAAGTCTGTCCAGATCCTTGTTCTGCAGGTAAAAGTTAAGATTGTGAGGGAAAAGGTGTTGGACTTAAGGCCAACAAGCACAGTGTTCTTGGAAGAAGCAACCTGGAAGATCTTTAAGGTTGGCCTGTCATATTTGAACTGTTGGATGTGCAGGGCTTGTTTTCAGTCTAACTTTGAGAAGGAGCCCCTGAGAAGAGGCACTTCGACAAGTGCAAGGACGTATTTGGATCCCACACTTCTCTAGTTCTCCACTGACTTTTTGATATGAAGTGAAAATTCCCAGATGGAGAAGAGTCTTGCAACTCAATTCCACATCACTATGGAGATCAACAGTCCTGCTCTTGTGCTGCCCTTCTCTGACACTTGTCTTGGTCCACTATGCAGGTAGTCGGGAAGGATTCCTCTGGAAGCGTGGGCGGGAAAGCAAACAATTCCAGAAGAGGAGATTTCTCCTGTCAGCAAGGGAAGGGGTGATGAAGTACTACACCAAAGAAGTGAGTTCCTCAGCTGGAGCTGGCTGTAGGTAGCTGGTCAGCATTCATCCTCAGACCCTGCTCTTCACTAGCTAAACCCTGCATTAATAGCTTTGTGCCTAGTTCTGCAGCCAGGACAGCCTGTGTTTGGAGAAGCCCAGATGTTTCCCCATTAACATATGTGGTAGCTTAGGCAATTGCTCTTTTGGATTTAGCCCTTATCTTAGCCCCCCCAGCCTCCTTTTGCTTAGTGAACAAAGGAAATGAAGATATGTGTTAGCAGCTGCTACCTCTTCTATTGCCACAATACTGTCTCTGCATTCAACACATCCAACATGTCTCCCTTCTGTGGAAGAGCTAGTTGTTCTCCAACTGTGAGGCTGGAGATAGACCCATCCCTTGCAATTCAGACACTCTCAAATGGCAACCTAGCACTGGTAAAGGAAAGGCAGTCAGTCTTTGTAAGTGATTTTATGTAGCATGTAATTAAGGCTTTGTATTTCAGGTATATCCAGGGTGTTTTGTGTATATCCATATTAGGATGTCTGCTTTCACTTCAGTAGGGATCTAGTTTATATACAGCTTATCTATCCTCCATTACCTTCCCCAAGAGCACTTTAACACAGTGATGCTTTTCATTTCACAGTGCAGAGGTCCAAAAGCCATTATCAACATTGAGAATCTGAATGCAATGTTCCAGACAGAGAAAATGCAACATAGTCATGGGCTGCAGATCACATACAACACAGATGGTCAAACAAGGAACCTTTTTGTCTATCATGAAAGTGGAAAGGTGAATACCACAGAGATTCTGTAATAAGATGCTTTAGATGTTGGATCTGTATTTTGGGTGAGATACCTTGTTTCTGCAGGATATGGTTTTATTTGAAGTCATTATGACTTTTAGAATACAGAAAGTTGCA
Source organism: Corythornis vintsioides (assembly GCA_025447755.1). NCBI lineage: Eukaryota > Metazoa > Chordata > Aves > Coraciiformes > Alcedinidae > Corythornis > Corythornis vintsioides. Next base: position 104,724 of record JAOEGS010013516.1, on the reverse strand, counting down.
GAATTTGACACTAGGAACTATAATGTTCCTCTTGGGGCATATATTCAACTTCACACCATGAATAGTCTTATAGGCTTCAGTGGGGCACAAAAGTAAAACTCTGTAAGAGAACTGTCCCATGGTTTTACACAATTCTGTGGTTATATTCTTTGAAAGCTTCTTGACATGCATACAAAACGGCATTCTACATTTTTTCCAAACAGTGATAATTTTAAGGAGTATGTCTGTGGGTTCTGTTAGATTTCTCTCCCTTCCCTTGCCATAGTTCTCATGTCTTTCCAGGTATAAATGTTTTTAAACAATCCCTAACTGAATCCACTGGAAAAGCCAGTGTGCACAGACTTGAGTGACTGTCCATGCTGAGAGTGTCTGGGACTTCCCTGAAGGGGAATTTTAAAATTATTTTGGAGTCTCAATGTTCTTCACGTGTCTGGGACAAGTCACTAACTCTTTCTGCCCTTTGGGGAGAAAGTGGATCTTTGCAAAGAGGTCACAAGGAAGGAGAAAGGCATTTTGGAGAGGCAGCACTCTTACTCCTTCTTGTTATCCTTGGCTTTATGTTTGTACTTGCTGTTTTCCACAGGAGATTGTTGACTGGTTCAATGCCATTCGGGCAGCACGTTACTATTACCTCAGAACAACCTTCCCAAGTGTCCCTGAGCCTGAGGTGAGGACTGAAAACAGCTTGAAGCAGCCTAAACAAACAAAGCATGGGAAAAAAATTTATTACTTCTTCTGCCAGAGTCAGGTGCTTAATCAGCAGCTTATAAGCCTTGGGAATGGACAGAAGAGGTAGAAGGAAAGGCCACACTGGATAATGTGCAAAACATGTACTCAACATGTAAGGCCTAAAAGTCCTTATAAAGTGTAATCTTTCAAAAATCTTATATTCCTTATTTCAGACTTCCCTTTACTGAGCAGCCAAACAAAAAACAGACCTCAAAAACCAACATTTATGGTGATTAGCTTTGACAGAAAAAGAACAGAAAAACAAGCTTGCATAAGACAGACTTTTTTTGTGTGTGTGTTTGTGTTCTCCTAGCTCATACCCAGGATCACAAGAAATTATGTCAAAGAAGGATATATGGAGAAAACAGGACCTAAAGTAAGTGCATACTTGGCTGTACACAAACAGGATTATTGCAGATGGAGAATATTTGATAGTTTTATGTTGTTCACTAGTAAATTATTTGTTGAGTACTATATGCTTCCTGGGTTGACAAAAGACATTATACTCAAGCCTGTTGTGTTCTTTGGGATCATAATTTATGTTGTGTGTAAAATAAGACTGGGAAGAAGAATCCTTGAAGAGCAAGCAGGATGGATAGGCTGGAGTGGACATACCAAGTCCTGTTATGCAACACAAAGTGGATTCGTGTATCTAACTGCAGCTCCTGCTAGAGCAGCACATCACATGCTGGCTCCTCTACTTCCCTGTTTCTCTTAAAGTCAGTAGCACATCACTCACATCTGCTTATAGCAGCAAAGTATGATTGAGAAAATTCTCCACAGTGAAGCCTAATGGTTTGGTTTCAGTTTTGAAGGCAAAGTGTTTGGGCCACTACTTCTTGGTACAGGAGAGGAAGATTTCAGGCACTGCTGAAGGAGGAGATAAAGATCTGAGGTCGTGTTTGAGCACTGAACTTCTTGCCTTGCTCTCCTCTGTGTGAATCATGAGCCAAAGTCCCCTTAAGGAGTTCAGTGGTGTAATGCTGATACTGAGCATACTGGGGTTTTGGCCCAGCTCAGTGTCAGTGTTTCAATACATCTTCCTGCAGGTACTTGCACAGAGAATACTTACAGCAACAAGCATGAAAGATTGTGTGCTTTTCTCCTGAAGTGAGCCCTAGAAGAGAACCCTTCAGTTCAGCTGGTGCAGTGAATAGCTCAGGGATTGGTCACATGAGTGCAGTCAATGGAATTAGCACTTAAAATAACCTACCATTGTGCAGCCCACAATGCTAAGAACAAACCAAGTGTTGAAGTTGATTGCACACTCTGATATTGCCACATCCCAGGGATCATTTTCTAGAGTGCTTTTAATTTTGCTGCAACTTTATTAGTCCTCATTTTGATAGAACCAAACTTCCCTGCCTTACCCAAAGGACTGTCATTGAATGCACATCTCTAGTGTGAGGCTATGGAGAAGGTTGGTGAAGACCTGCAGACAGCAGTGACTCAGTCATTACTGAACTCCAGCTCAGAGTCATTTAAACAATCCAGAGATGTGCCTTAAATAGGCCAGACTCCCCTCTGGGACTTGATCTTTAAAGAACATCTACCATTTCCTTGCAGCAGAAGGAGGCCTTTAAGGTGCGTTGGTTCTGCCTGGATTCTCAAGAAAAGAAGCTGATGTACTTCAAAAACCCACTGGTAAGTGGAGTGTTCTTTGCTATTCCACAAGCCACGATATTGGGTGGGGAGGAAGGTTCTGTTCTCATTCAGCTATTCCAGTAGCTGCAGAAGACTGAAGGAGGCACAGTCTTAAGCTATCTCCCCTGTCAGTGGATCTCTTTGAAGCTGAGCTGTTTGGCAGTTCTGGCCCTAAATGTGGCTGTGAGGAAGGTCTATGTTTTAAAAGCAGCTACTGCTGCCTATAGCATTTATGCCCTGTTGCTGCCTGTAGTAACCTCAGGCAGGGTAAGCTGATAGGCACTACCATACTTGACAGCCCCAATATCCTGCTTGCTAGCACTGCTCTAGCCAGAAAAATATCTTTACTTGCTCATTCTGAACACCCACCAACTAGCCCTGTAAGAGTGGCTTCCACCTCCCCCTCCTCCTCCTCCTGAGAATGCCTTTGTGTGAGGAAAAAACCCTCTGGTGTGTTTCCTGCTGCCTGTCACAGTGTCCCCTTCAGGCATCCTCAGCTCCTGTTCCATGGCAAAGGATAGAACTGTGTCTGCTGGAGCTGTGCACTGGCTAATGGCTGTCTCCTGCTTCCTTCTTGCCAGGATGCCTTTGCACAGGGCCAGGTGTTTATCGGAAGGATGGATGAAGGGTATGAAGTACGAGCTGGTTTGCCCCAGGGAGTCCGGGTGAAGAAGAGGAAACCGGCGATCACCGTGGTCACGCCAGGGAGAGAGTTTGTATTTAGGTGTGAGAATGAGAAGGAGCAGAGGGAGTGGATAGAGGCCTTCAATGGAGTCATTGCCCAGCCTTTCACTGGTTAAGACTAGCACTGTGTTCTGGTGAACTGCACTTCTTGGGTTCCTGTTCAGCATTGTTCTGTGGCCTCTTTCTGCTGCCAAGGATGGTGCTCAAGGCCCTGCAGTGACTCTGGTTCCTCCAGCAGCCATAGGCACAGGAAGGATGGCATGAGAGAAATGAGGAAGAGGGAATGCAAATAGTCAAAAATTGTCTGTGCCTCTGCAGAATCTCACTCTTCTGCCCTTCTCTGCTTTTGAGCAGAGGAAGCCTTCCAAGCCTGACAAAGGGATGGATCATCCAGTGCCAAAGCACTCTCCAAGGCAATGGAGAAAGTCTGACCCCGGAAAGGCTGGCATGCATTTTCCTGAGGAGTCCTACAGGTGCTGTTATATCTACTCCTTTTCTTGCCTTGGACTGATGTAGAAGGAATCCAGTACTTCCTGAAAGATGTACCTGACAACCCAGCCAGTGAATGGGGTGATCTGTTACATGAGCACATGGGGAGAGTGACAGATTGTCAAAGATCTTGTCTTCTACCAGGAATGTCTCCTGTTGGATAAACCTGAGATAGCAATTCATGCTGGAGTCACTGGATTTCCTTCTCAAGGAGGAGCAGTCAGGCAGGTACATTCCACCTGGCTACAGCTCCTGTCCAGATAGGGATGTGGTCGTTTTCAGCAGAGTGGGTTTCATTTCTTTTACAGTGTTACATTAAAAAAACAACACAGTAAAAAATAAAAGTCAAGTTTGAATTGTGGAGGATGCTGTAATGGAATCACTCTAAGGACAGATACTCCAAAATTCTTGCTTTCAACAAGCTCTGCTGTTTGACTCCTTTATGAGTGGCAAATCCAACACATGGAGACCAAAGTTTTCTAAAGCAACCCCAGCAAAGACATCATGAGTACAAGATGAACATATGCTGACCTGTCTCATCTCCTAAAAAACAACTGAAGCTCAATGAGCTTGATTAGTCTGAGCATTGAAAGGCAGAAACTAGTTTTACAAGTGTTACCTTCAGTGGCTTGCTTGAAGAAACTCCATGAATGAGGACCAGCCCTGGAAGTGGAGGGAAAGGACCTCCTGATCAGGTACCACTTGCATCCATTCTGTGCAGAAACTGATGAAGGTTTGCAGTGGCAGATAGAGAATACTGAACATTTTCTTGCCTGAGAAGTCAGAGATTTGGTTTTACCAAGCAGCCAGTCAGTTAGATATTTAATTCTTCTTTTCAAATAGCCTTAGTGTGCAAATCAAGAGGAAGTCTTGCAGACTAAGTTTCTGGTGAGGCTTCCACCTTTTGCTGACAATTGCCAGGCAGCCCGAGATACCCGGAATAGTTCTGCAGAAATGAGGAAGTGCCAATACTTGCAGGGATTTGTGAGATTAACTCTTGTTTAATTATTATTATTTTTTCCCCTGCAATAGTGCAGAAGAGTTATTTGAATTGGATCATTATTATGCCATCATCCATTTCTTAGCAACCTGCAGCAGTTTTGCTTGCAGATAAGCTCCCATGAACTTCCCTGTGTTCCCACTCTCTCCATTCCAGCTCACTTTCTGGTTCAGCAAATCCTTTTAACTAATCCCACAGCCCTTGAAATCACTAGCTAAAGCACCTTCTGACTTGTATAAGAAGCAATACCCATCTTTCTTTGTTTTGACATATGTTAACTGTTATTCTGAGGTGAACTGAGTAACCCAGGCTGACCTTAAGAGTTCAATCCCTCCAGTATCCCAACCTTGACACGGATGGGGTTCTGTGAGCTGCACTCTGCTGGGTTTGGTTCTCTCCTGGTCAGGTCACTAGAGCAGCCGTGTCAGCAACTCTGACAGGACTTGTTACAAAACCGGGAAATTCCATGTGAAAGTGAAATCGTGCAGATCACAGCAACTTTTCTAGAGTCAATAAAACTCAAAGCCAGGGCATGGCGAGCTCTGCGTCACCTGCTCAGCTCCACAGTCAACCCGAGTCCTCGGACCCATGGGAGAGCCAGGCCAGTGCTGGGCTTTCCGGCTGAGCTTCCCCAGGAGAGCACCGGGAGCGAGCCGCGTCTTCGCCCCTCGCTGCTCTTCCCCGCACACGGCAGGAGCGCGGGGGGAGGCGCCCCGGGGGAGACGAGTCTCGGCAGCCCCGCTGCACCCCGGGCCGGGCCACGGCTGCCGCTGATCATCGAGCGGCTCCTGAGCTGCGCCCGCTGCCTGCAGGATTCCTGGAGCCCGTGCGGCTCAGGGGCTGGGGCACAGCTGCTGCCGGCCCCGCTGCCCGCTCTGCCTGGACGCCAGAGAGATGAAGGACCTGAGACCCAACCGGGAGCTGGCCGCAGCTCTTCATCCCCACTGGGTAAAGGAAGAAGAGGTGGAAACTCGGGATGAATCGAACCCACCCGGAGCTGCTGCCTGAAACGACCGGAGCGGCGACCTGAGGAGAAGGTACGGCCGGGACAGCCCGGGGCTCCTCCCCGTGTGCTCCCCTCCTGGACAGCCCGGGGCTCCTCCCCGTGTGCTCCCCCCCGGGACAGCCCGGGGCTCCTCCCCGTGTGCTCCCCCGGGACAACTCTCTCCACAGTTCTAAATACTTCACCGGGGTCATGAACATGGGAACATGACAGAAACTGAGTGAACTTTATCTTTCTTTTTGCTTCCTCCCCCCCGGATGCGTTGCCTTTCCCATGCTAATATTAGCGTTGTCGTAACCATGTTGTGTGTTACGAGAAGATAGGTTGAGCTAAAGCAGAGTTTGGGGTTCGCTGGTGCCGTCTGATACACTGAGGACTGCAGCTGACTTGGAAGAACTAATAGCTGTGCAAGTTCAGCTGATGTACAACAGTAGTAACTATCTGCTTTGTGCTGGGTGTTACTCATTACCGTCATACTCCTGAAAGGACACATCACTGTTACATGGTGCTACAGCTCCACCCAGCTGAATGGCACAAAATGGGACTGGTTCATTATCTAGATGTCCCAAACTTGAAGGAGATGAAAAAAACCCCTTCATTATTTTAATGTGTATGTATCTGAAAAGTCTTCTTCAGTCTCTGCAATCAAGCAAAGAGTTCAAGCTCACAGTTATATTTCAACATGTAATTGATAGCTATTGGATGTTGAGTTCATCATTACTCTTCCCACTCAGTTAATTGTGTCTTCCAGATCCCTTCTCAATCAGTCCAGTGTTTAACTAATGTCAAAGAAGTAGGGATTTTTATTATCCTAATTAATGCTTAACCAAATCATGCTTTCTTTAAGGCTTATATAGGTCCAGTGTGTCTCTTTAAAGGAGGAAGAGATATGGGACATCTACAAGCAACTAGAAATGACTGCAGAGACCATCCACCTCTTGAGGAATGAGCTCAGTAAAGCAGAGGTACACACTGCATGTTCTTTACTTGGAGTTAGCTTCTGTTTTCACTGCCACCTCAAGATGTCACTGACTCCAGTGTAGTCTTCTAGCCCAGAAAAGGTATCTGCCTTTTTGTTTCCTTCTGTTGCTGTCACAACTCTGATTTTATTGACGAAAATGAACTATGGCTCCAGCTGCACAGACTCCTGTCTTGGCTGGCACAAGAGCCACTGGAGCTGTGTGTTGTTGTTTCTTTCTGCTACCCTGGGAGCAGCCTGGATGTTTGTGGAACTCTTAGATGTAAAATACAAATCATAAAGAGAGAATATTGATCTTTCCAAGTGGTCAAGCAAAGACTGCTGGCCTTAAAATAATCAAGTTCCTTAACATGCCCCAAATCTCATTGTAGGTAATGCAGGATAGTGTCAGATTATGTTTTATTCTGTTGAATAAAGGTATCTGTTTCTGGTCTGCAGGGGTCAGTCAAAGAGCACGTCAGATGGGGCAGTACAGTCTCATATTCCACACTTCTGACAACACAATGAACTCCATGTTTTCTGCCTTTCAGGAATATGCATCTCAGGTTCAAAGCCAGATTACTAAAGATTTCTGCTGCATGAAGGAATATGTTGAAAGACAGGAGAGAAACACTCTGATGTTCATTGAACAGGAACAAAAAAGCAGCTCGAGAGAAAATTGAAGAGACTGTTCATTAGCTCTGTGTTGATGTGAATGAGCTCCTAGACATCAGTGCCCAAATGGTAAGTGATGAATCAAAGTGGCAGAATATGAGTAAAACCTCTTAAGCTACATTTCTTGGATAGCTGAACACGTCCAGAGCATTTTCAGGTGCACACTGGGCTATGTCCACAGACATTGTTGTTACCAGGGCAAGTTTGGAGTGAAAAATTCACAGGGGAAAAAAAATGTATTAGAAAAGGTTGGGGATGCAACTCAGAACCAGGTTTGTTCCAAGGATGTTGATAAGCTGCAGTCAAGTGGGGATTGCCTTGTTTAAATCCAGTTCTGACACAAATCTGAGGTTAAGATCCTTTTATTTTCCACAGTATGTGTATCCATACGTCTGCAATTTAAAGAACTCACAAAGTTATTAAGTATTTTCTTCCAACTTTCTTGGGGAAAATATGTCAAGGGCTCTCAAAAGAGGCAGGGAAAGCACTTTAAATTCTCCAGAGCCCATTTTGATGTTGAAAACAACAATTCCAATGATGCAAACGAGTTAGCAGGAATTTGGAGTGGGGCTTACTGGGTGTTACAGTGCCAGGAGGCAGAAATGGACTTTCAGGGCCAAGGCACATGGGCCTCCATTGGAATTCACTTTGTGGAACTATTTATTTATAACTGAGCCACTGTTACAGACTGTGAAGAGAAATGGTTCTTGTAGAGTGTGAGTCATCTGGCCTACTTGAGACACCCACCTGCAAATGAGATCAATCAAGCCTTCAAAAGGCCTGTTTCTTTCCACAAACCATAAATGCAGACTAAGAGAAAAAGCTTAGGAGGTAGATTTTCCTAATTTCAGGCAAATGAGGCTTACCCTTTCATGGGTGTTTTATGCTTGCTGTCATACTAATACATGATAAAACTTTTGGGTTTGGTTCTAGAAGAAGAAAGTTTAAAAAGACCTTCCCATGGACCAAATTTTCCTACATTGATCCAAAAAGATTACAGGACAACAGATGATGCAATTATGTTCTGTCAAGGGAGCTTTCTTTAGAAGGATCTGACTGAGTAAGGAATGCTCAGCAGGCAAGAACTTACTGACTTCATGCATGGAAATCTTCCTTTAGAGTGGGTGCGAACTACAGAAAATAAGCTCTGTATGTGAGGACCTGACACTTCAGGCAGGTGTCCCAGAAGAACATCATCTCACTGGCACCATCTCTGCTTTTAGTCCTGCCCAGATCAGAAGGTTGTCAGTCCTGGTGGTTTGTGACCATGGGAATGGTTTGGGAAGTGGATGTTTTCAAATGTGTAACAGCTAATAAATCACATGCTCTCTCTTTTAAAGAGCCAACAAACAGGACTGTGTCATGGAAAGGACCATCTTTTCTTGCCAGGGAGCCTGAAGAAACAAGAGGTTCTCTGAAGTTCCTTGCTAGCAGTGTTTCTGCCCTTGTTCGTCACATCTTCCTAACTGCAGGGAGGTCCCTGTTGCCTGTGTGGGGTGAAGGGGACAGAGCTGATCCTGCAAAATCTACTGACAGCTGAATTTCTCAGAGGACCACTGTTCATGCAGGAAAACTGAAAACACAGTTCTCAAGAAGCAAAAGCTTTTTTTTTCAGGAAAAGAGTAGCGTTCCAGAAGGAACAAAATAAGAAGTTAAATGTGAATAAAGCATGTGGAAGCTCTATAGCTTTGAAGCCATTGACAGAACTGCTGGCATTCGAGGTTACTCTCTCTTGCTGAACACTCTGAAAGCCCTTTGGACTAAATGCACATGTGGAAGACCCCAGAGTTGTGCAGATCAGCTTCTCCAAGGCTGGGGGCAGCTCTCTGTGTAGCCAGTAGCCTAATCCCTGGCTAATGCCTCCTTCCCAGGGCACAGACAGCACCACAAGCGCACTGGGCACATCTGTTTTTCCACACCCCAGCTAAGCTCCCCAGGGAGGTGGTTGGGGCACCATCTCTGGAGATATTCAAGGTGAGGTTGGCCAAGGCTCTGAGCAGCCTGGTCTAGCTGAGGGTGTCCCTGCTCCCTGCAGGGGGGCTGCACTAGATGACCTTTGGGAGGTCCCTTCCGCCCTAACCATTCTATGATTCTAAGTCCAGGAGCAGAACCCGTTCGGGTTTGGCTCAGAAATGACCTCGCCATCTGCCAGGGGCGAGTCGTCCCGCTCCTGGTGTGTCCCTGCCCGTCGGACGCACCGACCCGGCCGCCCCACCCCCGTGACGGGCCGTGAAAGCCGCGTCCTGGCAGAGACCTCGGTCACGGTCCCGCCGAGCCCCGAGCAGAGCTGCCCCTGAGGGTGCCGGGCGGGCTGGCGGTCCCCGCCCCGCTTCCCGCCGCTGCCCCGCTTCCCGCCGCTGCCCCGCTTCCCGCCGCTGCCCCGCTTCCCGCCGCTGCCCCGCTTCCCGCCGCCTCTCCCGGCGGCGCCGATGTCCTGAGGGCGGCGCGCGGCCCCGAGTGTCTCGCGCAGGCGCCGCTGCCCGCTCTGTCCCTCGCGAGCCGCCGTAGTCGGGCCCGTTCCGGCGGCGCGGGGGGGGGAAGGGGGGGGTCGCGGCGTGAGGGGATCCCAGGCCGCAGCGGCTCCGCTTCCCCCGCCGAGCCCCATGTGAACCGCCCCGCGCCGGGGCCAGGCAGCGGGGGCCATGAAGAAAGACGTGAGGATCCTGCTGGTGGGAGAACGTGAGTGCGGGAGGAGCCGGGCCGGCCGCGGGGCAGGGCGGGGACCGCGGCTGCGAGGCAGGGCGGGGGCCGCCGGGCTGAGGGGGAGCCGCTGTCGCCATGCCGCCGGCTGTCACCGCCTGACCGCTGCGGGCCGCTGGCGGGAGGGGCGTCCCTCGGCCCTGCCCGGGCTCCTTCGCTTTGAGGCGGTGAGCCCGGCCCGGGGCGGCCGGCAGAGGAGGGGAACCCCGGCCCTGCACCGCTGGCAGAGGTCGGGCTGGAGCGTTCCGTGACCGCTCCCGCTCGGGGAGAGCGGCGGGAGGAATCCGCCGGCGGGCCCGGGAGTCTGTGCGGGAGGGAGCTCGGCCGGGAGCTTGCGGTTTCTCGCGTCCCTTCGCTCCATGCGGGGCTCGCAGCGCGGAGAGGCAGTTCGCGGAGTTGGGTGGTGCGCCTTGGACGTCCCTGGGGATGGAAACGGGCTGGAATCCTTGCCCGGTGTTTGGACGCGTCCTGCTGGAACTTTTGTGCGTGAGGAAACCGAGCCTAAATCCTTCCTCAGCCTGGAAAGCGGCAGCGAGATGCGGTCCAGGCATCGTCGGTGGGTGTTGCGGGCTTGGGCTAGCACAGGGCTACGGAGCCCAGAACCCTGCTGCCTTTACCTTACTGTTTGACCTTGAATAAGCAGCCCGCACTGAAACGCATTCCAAAGTCACAGTGAGTCCTTGGTTGTTTTTTTTTTTTTTCATATGTTCCTAAAACTGTGTCCCTAAGTCTGCGCTTGGGCACTGGCTCCCAGAGACACGGCTCCTTGCCGATGTAAACAGCAACGGGGAGGTTCTGCTTTGTTCGTTTGTGCTGTGCTCAAGTTCTCACAGGAAAAGAATAGAGTAATTGCCGTGTTATTAGTAAAATGACTTAATTATACTAACAGTGTAGTACTACTAACAAAGCTTTCCTGAGAACTGAATGCCTCTTATGTGTTTACAGCACCGTTTGTGCAGTTATTTTCCAGTGTGTGTAACTCTACTGATGGGAAGATCCTTTAGAGAGGACTCTTCAGGGAGGTGATGCTAAGCAGAGTTAACTCACGAATCTTGTATTTGGCTAGATTTACAAGACTCAGTTTAGTTAGAAATGAATTTATTTGAATTCCTCCTCAGAATATCCACCTAATTTTCCTTATTTGTATTGCTGTTGGTGCGTTCTGAGCTGGCTCTGCACAGCACTTTGTTTCAGTGCAGCTGTAACAGGGGCTCTGATTTGGCCACTAGATTCCCAGGGTGTTCAGCTGAAGATTTCAAAGATACAGGGCTCTTAAATATAGCAACATACAGTACATGGCACACCTCAGAGATCATGGGCATCTTTGTGTTTTCATTGGAATTGCAATGAATAAAGGAAAAAAATTTGTTTTATTTATCAGCAAAACTTTTCAGCTATTCTGTTAGAACTATTTTTTTATGTATGTCGTTTGTATATATTAGTCTAAAACCACAAGTTAGCCTAAACTGTGTAATACTTGCTAGATCAGGTTCAAACTGAAACACCATGTGAAGATCTTTTGCTGTAAGCCTGTTCTAAAGCACAGACTTTTTCAACCCTAGTGGTCAACGTTTTATGCTTAAGGATGTTTTTAGTCCTAATCTCCACAGTGCAAACAGAAATTGTTAAAAGCCAGTAATTTTTCAGTCTATGTTCAGCATGTTATTTTATGCTGCACGACTTAAAAAGACTTATCTAGCAGGAAAAAGAGAAATGAAGTATCACAAAGTGCTGTGCAGTTTTCTTCATCCTACTAGGATGATATTGTTTAGGCTTTAAGACTATAAACAGAATTGGAAAGGCAAATAATTGACCTAGATTTAAGCAAAATAAAATCTCTACTCTTGAACCCGTGGATTTTCATTAAAAAAAAGAACTCTAGAACACTTGGAAGGGGATCAGAAGCTTATAAATACTGAGTGTCTTTACTAGCTGGCAGCCTGTAGTGTCTTCTTTTCAGTCATGTAAAATTAATGAAATGCATTTCTACAGCTGCAAAGCCAATGTGTTTGTCACTGGTTCAAATTAAAGCTTAGTCAGATGCAAAATGCACTGCATTACTTCCAGTAATTGTCTAATGACTTGACTGGCCTATCAGGAAAGTACTTATCTATGGAAGCAGGAGCTTTTAAAGTTCTTTTGGTCCTGTCAGGGTGAAACTTAAGATGTAGTTTATGCAGGAGGACACCTGGCAGTGTAAATTACAGTTTGAGCTCCTGAGAGTATCATTGAAAACCCAACCAGGTTGCAGTTAAGATGCCTCAATCTTGCTGCTCTCCAGCTAATACCACTGGGGGAAAAAGTAGAGCTCTTCTCCCTAAGGAAAAGAGCAGCTTTCCTCCCAGGGAGAACCTTGTCTTTGCTTTTTATAGTTTGGTAGTAACAACTCTAACTTGCCACGTTGAAGAGGACCTTCTATTTCTGGCTGTCAGAGGGCCCTTTGTTACTCTACCAAAAATAGACTGGACACCTTGAATGTGCTTTAGAAATACCTGGGGTTGTACATTCAAACATTCTGGTTTTTAGGGAATGTTTCAGATAAATAAAGCAGTAGGAGTCCTTCAGGGCTTTAAAAGCAGCAGGAATTTATCAGGTGAAGGGTTTTAGAGAGAGGGGGACCCTGAGAACAGTTACCAGCTTCATTTTAAATGGGCACATTAGAGTCTCAAAATAAGAAATCTGTATTAAGGGTAAAATCTGTCAGGTTTTTCTGTGTAAGACAGAGCAGGATCTGATTCTCTTCTGGATGGAATGCACCAGTGGATCCTAAGATGTCACAATAAAATAATGATGAGAGATTTGCTGATGTCTATTTAGTATGTTAATTAACATGCTCAGTGGGAAAATGTTTTCAAAATAGTTCCCATTTTCAGATGGGATACAACTATTAAGTGTAACAAAATCACATTATCTAATATCTGCTTTTAATGCTTTTTGCAGCCAGAGTTGGGAAGACATCTCTAATTATGTCCCTTGTCAGTGAAGAATTTCCAGAAGAGGTAGAGCATCCTTACTTGTTTTCTAAGTTTTCTTTGTATCCATTTCTATCATTTATTATTTTTTTTCCAAAGAGTAAGTTAATAGCTTCTGCTTTAAAATAATGTTTCCTATTTAGAAAAAAAAAAATTAATCTAGAACTGCAGTGGTGACTCTGAAAGAATGAACTTGGTTAGTTTAAATATATCTCTGTGTGAAGATTAGAATTTTAATGTTATCTAAGGTCCTTTCTTGTTTTTCACAAGGGGAATTAAGCTAATTTTTTGATGTCTGAGGAATGTTAGGTTCTTTAAGCAGTTTAAATTAGTCATAACTGGCAGCATATTTTAGTTTTAGAGATTAATAAATAGGACAGTCCTGAAAGGGACAAGACTTTTTTTTTTTTTTAGGTGTTGCATTTAAAGAGCAAGTAGATTGCAGAATAAATGAGGAATTAAAAAGTCACCTTGTATAAGTGCTGGTTTTTGTAACTGAGACTTCCTTCTGCTTTTGAAGAATGTTTTACTGCCTCTTTTCAAGTAAAAACTGCTGAAAACTCACTGCTTTCTACACAATAAAAGTAGATCTACTTGTACATTGTATTCCTTTAAAAAAGCAACACACACTTCTCTTTATACCATAGAAAGAGCCACAGCTGCTGCAAAGAGTTAAGCTTTTTACACACAAACATGAATGTTTCTTTCTCCTGATCACAAGTCTTAAAATAGCCATCATGTGCTCCCCCTTGAATCTACACTGCTCTGTGTTTAATGCAAATCAGGGAGGTTACCACAGTTCAGGAGTCCAGATCAGATTGTTAACATCGTTGAATTTAGATTCTCACTTTGTAGGTAAAAAGGAGCTCCCCTTTCTTTCTGTCCTTAAATACTTAGGGACTCCTTGTTGATGTATTTAATGAATTCTAGGCCCCTCTCCACTTCTCAGCTTCCTCCTGCAGCATAATCTGCAATATCTCTCTGAATTATTGTGGAAGTCAAAAGTGTTGTGAAATTGCAGAAACAGCTGTATAAAAAATACTGCATCCTATATAAACTGCCAAAGAGATGCTCCCAATTCCTGCAGGGCAGTCATGCAGAGCAGGGCTCTGGGGGGGGTGTAACAGGCAGTTCAGACTCTGGAGGGGTTTAGCATACTGGGTGTCATCAGTCATTGTTCTGGATGAAGATGTGAGTAGAGCCTGAAGCTTTACAAAGAGCCATTCTTCTGCTGATTGGCTATTCATTTTCCTTTTTTATTTTCTTTTATTAAAACAAAAGTGTCATGGAAGTTCAGTGTCAGCAGGTAAAAGACAATAAATAACTGTGCAGGAAGTTTGCATTAAAATTAAAGTTGATTCTTCCTAAATTCTTTGGAAAAAAAAAATGGCCAGCAGTTGTGGCTAGTTTACAATATTTGCAGAGCACACTTTTTATCAGTATCATATTTTTTTCTGTGCAAGCTTTTCTGAACTTAATGTTTAGCACTCTGTGAGGAGTAGGGAAGTTGTCAGGATGTGATTATGTGAAGTTGAAACATGTTTTGCTTGTCAGGCTTGTTTGCTATACCTTGAATATTTCTTTATTTTTTAACAACTCATGCACTGTTCACAGGGGTTGTTCTTGTAGTGATTTTAGTGTGACTAGGATCATGCAAAAAAAATTAAAGTAAAGCTCTAAATATAGATTAAACAGCATTTAGTTTGTCAGTAATGGCATGTGGACTCTGATATTACTCTCCTGTTAAACAATGTGGAGCTCTTAAAAGGAATTGGTTGAATTTGATAACCCCCCAAAATTTCAGAACTTTATATGACATTTTTGTTTAAACTTCAATTTAGGAACTGTGGTTTTCAGTATTAGAATAGTTCTGTGCAGGTGATCTGAGTTGTGTAGGAGCATTCACTGAATCCCTTGACAGCACTGCCTTCTAGCAAAGCATGCAGGGAGTTCCTTTTTCAGTAAGCAGACTAATACAGAATTAACAAGTAGCAGTGACTTTCAATACATTACCCAAAAAACCCCAGCCAAACCAAAAGTATTTGAACTACTAATAAACTGTTCTATTTAAAGCTGCCTAATTGGCAGGCCTATTATAGTATACAACTTTTTTTTTTTTTTTGAGCATCTGGATTTTCTGGATTATCTTTCAAGACTTTTTCTTGCTGTTTCTTTACAACTCAAGGTTCCACCACGAGCTGAGGAGATCACCATTCCAGCTGATGTCACCCCTGAAAGAGTGCCAACCCACATAGTGGATTATTCAGGTAGAGGTTGCACAATGCCATCCCTGTTTGACTGCTTGGGGAATTCTGTAACTCAGTGACCTCTGTAACCCTCATGCTGCTGTGGGACCAAAGCTATGTGTAGGAAAAGACTGGAGTAAGTAGAAACTCAAGGGCTAAAACTAATTCAAAGCCTAATATTGGGTGCTGTTGGTACTTCCATGAAAGACTATCCTAGTGAGGGTGGTATTCTGTGTGTGCTGGACATGCAGGTTCAGACACAGTGGTAACTTTCATGGAATTCATAACTATTTTTATTTCTTTCAGTGAAGAATTTACTAAGGTGCAGAAGGTTTTATTTACCTTATAGTCCATGTCTAAGTGTGGAGACCTTATCTTTCTGTGTCAAGTTCTGTATTTGGTATTTTTGTATTTGACTGGATAAGCAGGCTCAGTATCAGGGTTGATCTGCCACCACTACTGAGGAAATATTTTTGGTGTGCTTATCTATTTGGAATAAAGAAATCATGCCTATTCATTTTTTCCACTTGAGATTAAATTTCTGTGGAGTGAGTTTTCCTTTCTATTTAATGAGGTGTTTTGTAGATTTAGTTAACAGAAGCTTGGTCTAGACTGAAAAAAAAACCCCAAACCAAATCATTTACTGCAATAAAATGACCATATTATGGCACATTACATTGTAAAAGCTTTCATGATACAGCAGTGCTGCTACTGGTTATCCCAGGAAGGGCTGTTAATGAATGCAGGGGGATGCAAACTATGGCTCCTTGCAGAGAGAGCATGTTTGCAAGTGGAATTCTTCCTCTGTAAAATAGCTGCTAAAACATTTGTGTGTGACAGACTGTTTCCATCCTGGGAAGGAATGGATCAGTGTCAGTATATTTCATAACAAGAGCTTTCCCAAGGCTGCCTTGTGAGCACCATGAAACACCTTAGTGCAGTTGAAGTGTTTCAGGTTTGTTAGCAGAAATGTTTGGTATTAATTGGTGGTTTGTTGTGTTGAATGCAGAAGCAGAGCAGAGTGATGAGCAGCTTTACCATGAAATATCACAGGTAAGTGTATTTTAATGTTTGTTAGGAAATAGTTTCTGCTTATGGAGAAATCTCTTAAGTTTTTTGCTGAAGGAAGAATACCTTGCTTGATGTTTTGGTTGGTTTGTGCTATAGTAAATCTTCCTCTGGTTAAGAAAACTACTTACTGCCACTGTGCTGCTGAATTGGGCTTAAGCTTTGTCTTAGGACAGAACCTAAATATCTTTTATTCAGTAGGCCAAGGGATTGACAGGTTTTGTAAATAAATATCCTACCCTGTGGAAAATTCCATTCCACTTCTTTTACCTTGTACCATTCCATTTATGAATAGTCCAGGATTCTTGGTGATTTTACAGATCCTTCTGTTTCCTATTTTCAGTTCTCTCTGAGCACCTTTGCATGGTTTCTGTACAGTCTGTCATGGTGTTGGGTTCCATTTCTGGCATCTCATCTGGTACTTGAGTGAAAGCCGCAAATGATGATTCTTCAGTTTACATTTCTTAGTAGCATAGGTCTTTTTGCAGGCATAAACTTTGGATGCCACACTGTGAGACAGGATTTTTGGCACCTTCTCAACATAGAAATTATTTGGTTTCAGCTGTTGAGACTACAAAAAGCTTAAGACAGTGACACAGTTTTTGTCCAGTGGTGGAACATTCTTAGTCTGATGTTGTTATATATGGTTCTTACTTTTCTCTGTTGACTTCCCTTTCTTTTCTTTGCAGGCAAATGTGATTTGTATAGTATATGCTGTCAACAACAAGAATTCCATTGATAAGGTACAGTAACACACTTTATCCAGTTATTGCTTGGGGTGTAACTGCTGCACTGTGACTTGTTAGCAAGCTGACAACTGCATTGGGCATTTAAAATGTATAAGGTGGTGTTTGAGAATGTACAGACACATCATTGCTTCAGGTCTGTTGAAACATGGAAACTTTTAGTCAGTTCACTCACCTGCCAAAGTTGCTTATTAATCACCTCCAGTTTTAATTGTTTTTTTTTCTTTGTGGGTGAATATGTGCCTTCTTGGAATAGAAGCAGCAGCAGTTGTAACCAGACTTGTGCACAGTTCAGTCACTCATTTGCAAATGTCTTTTTCATTGTGTTTTGAACCCCCCTGCAGGTAACAAGTCGATGGATTCCCCTCATCAATGAAAGGACAGACAAGGACAGCAGGTGCATAAGTACAGATGAGAAGTGTGAATTGGGCTGCACATCCATGGGTGTCAGTGGACAGTGTTGAGGATGTTAATTGTTTAAGAAAATCAAATTCTAAACTTAAAGTTTATATAAGAAGGCCAAGCAACAGGAGATTTAAAGTATGTAGGTCTGTTACATATACCAGCAATGCTATTTATTTAGAATTTCATGGGCAGCTTTTACCAGGTGTGTTTCCATTTGACATGGGATAACTAGTTGTGGCTACATAGTTTGTAGAGATTGGCTACTGAGGCTGGATTTGTATAACAATAATAATATATGTGTTTAACTGTGTGGGTTTTTTTAGTATCAAGAAGTACATTTCTGTCTAAGTGTACAGCAAAACATTCCACTTAAAAGTATTGTCATTTAGTTTTGCCTGTTGGTTGCCAGTGACATTTAATTGCATCATGAAAATAATCCAATGGCTTCTGGTGGGAGGTATACTAAATTAATACAGATCTCTTCATCCCTCTGTCTTTAAAGCTATTAACCTTTTGTTTTGTTTTGTTTTCAGGCTGCCTCTTATATTAGTTGGAAACAAGTCTGATTTAGTGGAATATAGCAGTATGGAAACTATCCTTCCCATAATGAATCAATATACAGAAATAGAAACATGTGTAGAGGTAGGCAAGACTTTCTGAAGTTAAAATGTGTGACAAAGGTACTTTCTTGCCAAGCATGTAGGACAACTTTTTAACAGAAAAGGTAGTGGGTTTTGTTCAAAATAAAATATTAAAATAGAAGTAATTTTCATGGTGAGTTATATATACCTTTTTTTTTTTTTCAGAGAAGATTACATTATTATACAAACAAAAGTTACTGTCAAATTCTCTTACTTAAAGCATTCTCAAATACTTGCCTTTAGCATGTGTTTTGAAGTTAATATGAAGCCAGACAGGTGTCTGCAAAGTATTAACAATGGAATTAATATGTGTAGATATCCCTCTTATATTTTTCCTTTTCCCCTAAAGTAGATACAACTTTTTGTGGTGCCACTTTTTTATTAATTATTGAACAGAAACAGTGGCTAGATGGCATTTTTTTTTCCCCAAAACAGCATTGTACCCACAAGAGGGGGCTAGATTTTGAAAAGTCTGATGCATGCTTGCATTTCAGATGTCACCAAATAGTAAACAAACAAACAAAAAAAAATAGCTAATTACTATAAGGATTTCTCTTTCAGTGTTCAGCCAAAAACTTGAAGAATATATCTGAACTATTTTATTATGCACAGAAAGCTGTTCTACATCCTACAGGTCCTCTTTACTGCCCAGAGGAGAAAGAGGTACTTACACAGATTCTAACAACAAACAGTATGGGGAGGGGGGAGTTAATGACTTTCCTTTTCAGTGGGTTTTTGCATTTCTTAGTGTGTTATGTTACCATTACCCTATCTCCAAATGTCAAGCATTATATTCCAGAGCCATGGTGATTGTTTGGTGTAGTATTAATCAAATCTGTCTTTCCTCTTCATTCAAAGCAATGCAGACAGTTTTTTGTTGCCCATGTGAGCTGCTAAGTAAAATGAGAAGCTTTGGTAATGGCTTTAAGCCAAATGTAATGTGAACAAAGGCATGTGTTCAATTCAGTTCTCCTTTAGATATACATTTCATTTCACAGTAACTCCATTTATTTCAGGGAAAATACTCCAGACTTGACCTGATTTAAGGGAAAGAACTTTACTGAGCACCCTGTGAGACTTTGGCAAACTGGATAAGAAGCAAGGGATGTAGCTGGTTTTAAGTATTACAGGTAGTTAGCTGAGCTTATTATGGAGTATTAAAACAAAGAAACATTAATTTCATGGGCAAATATAAATACATTTTTAAAGTGTAACCCCTGTGTAGTATTGAGCAGTAGGAAAGTTGCTTCAATCATAAATACTTCGTTAAGTAGAGAACCAGAGAATAACCCTGTTTTGATTTCTTCCATCAGAATCATCTATATGAGTTAGTAATATTGTGATTAAATTGTTGTGCTGAAATCTTTTTGGTTTTCCAAAACCAATCTCTATGCAATCTGTGTGACCTCTATGAAGAGAAGAGTCCATCATCACTATAGTTGTTGGGAGAGAATTACCAGTGTCTGTTTTCCTTCACTTGGAAGGTATCCTAGCAGTTCTTTTGTCCTAGAGCTAGTCCATATGATCAATGCTTTGCTGGTAGATAAATGAGCCCTGTGAAGATTTTCAGTATTTGATGTTTGAAGCCTTCACCATTCAACCAGCATTCAACCCAGTTGAAATGGTGAATAGTGGTAGTGTGCTTGTTTAGAAAGAGTTGGCTGTAGTTTTAGAGATGTTTGTTTTTACAAAGCATTGGGATTGCAAGACCTTTTTTTTTTTTTTTTCCCACCAAAAAACACTTTGGGAAAAAGAAGAAATAATTCAGTTGGCTTTTTAAAAACTTTCTGTAGCAATAAGACTGAATCTAGAGAAGTGATTTATTTCTTTTCATAACTAAGCAGAGCTGCCTTCAGCTTGTGAAGAACTTGAGGCTCTTCTAATAATTGAATAGACATTTAATGTGGAAAAATTTCTTTAAAGTTATGGATATGAATTGATTTTGTTTCCCCTTTTTGTGTCTGTGTGGATGAATGTCTCTGTTTTAAAATAGAAAAATAAAGGCTAGTGTTTGTCTTAATGTGATTGAGCTGCCTGATGTCATTCAGTGTAATATTTAATATTCCAGCCTAGAAAGATACTGAACTTTCCTTTACTCCTTAGATGAAACCTGCCTGTATTAAAGCACTCACTCGCATCTTCAGAATCTCTGATCAGGATAATGATGGCACTCTCAATGATGCAGAGCTCAACTTCTTTCAGGTAACTCCTTTGCTTGACTTTTCACCATGCTTGATAGCTGGATTATGTATTTCTAGAAAAACAAGTGACTGAAGGAACAGTAAAGTGAATTGCAATGGAACTGGGTGCAAATATTAAGTCACAAGTGCAGCATAGAAGAGTGGATCTGTAAAAAATGGAAATGGTGTTAATTTGATTTCTAACCATTGTTCTAGTTCAAGGGAGGAAAAAACAATATCTATTTAAATGTATAAGCTTCAATGCTTGTGTTTAAAAATAAAGTTTGGGGTTTATTTCCCACTAAGAAATTGGATTGTCCTTTACTATCAGAAAGTTTAAGGCTGCATTTCATACAGAACTTTCTGTTTGTCCAGCTTAGTGGTCAGTGGTCCCAACATGCATTCTTTGCTTTTTTTGTTAGAGAATTTGTTTTAATACACCACTGGCACCTCAAGCCTTGGAAGATGTAAAGAATGTAGTTAGAAAAAACCTAAGTGATGGTGTTGCAGATAATGGATTAACATTAAAAGGTAAGTCTTGTTTAACTCTTAAAAGGTGTGTATTTATACAGATTATAATTTAACTCTTTAAAGATGTGTTTTTATAAGACAGGTAGTCTTTTGGAATATGATCTTTGTTTTGATTCTTTTAGACTACAATAGCTGGGTGTAGTGGCAGCATGGTAGCAAAGGATGATGAAAATGGGGAGTAACAGTCTGAATAAAATAAGGTCTTTCTTGCTTCTTGTTACAGAGGTTGGAATCCAAGTAAGTATACTGATATACTGATTCAAAAGAGATAAATCTGTATCTTGTCTTTAGGCTCACTGTCTGCAACACTTGTCAGCAAGGTGTGGTGTCTGTCACATTGTAACTGCTATCTGGAACAGACATGCTCAGAGCATATGGTAAAAGCAAAAGGAGAAAAAAAAATGTTTTCTTTCTGAGCATCAGTGTAACTGTTCTGCTTGTGGAGTTTACATGTGTAATAGGACTCAGGAGAAATTGTAAAGAGTGGGAATCTTAAGGCACAGCCTCACTAAACACAGTGACATCTCAGTGTTCATTAAGCCCTGGAAAGTGCTAAACAAAAATCCTACCCAGTTATCTTGGTGCAGAAAAACTGAAGGCAGTCTTCCATGAGACAGCTCTGCAGCCTTCTTGTTAAGGCTTGCTATTTTACACTGCTGAAAATACTGTTGTCTTCTGTTTTCATACAGACAAGTTGTTAATGATATATTGAAGAAATTTATAGAATGATGAAAAAATACTGATAAAAGCAAACAACAGCAGAAAACTAAGTGCAGGCTTTTAAAGAAATGGTTCTTTGAAAAACACTTTTCCCCAGAACATAACATCTGACCTTTCAGTCTGGCGCTAATGCTGGAAAGTCACTTAAGGAGGTTTTAAATGGGAAGGTTTATTTCAAACTTCTTTTGTTTTCGGTCTGATTCTATTACAAATACTTGTAGCAGATAAAGCACTTCAGGGCCTTAAGATTTCCTGCTTGGATTTGTAGGTTTTCTTTTCCTGCACACACTGTTCATTCAGCGGGGAAGGCACGAGACCACCTGGACCGTGCTGCGCCGCTTTGGATACGACGATGACTTGGAGCTGACACCAGAGTACTTGTTTCCTCCGTATGTAGCACTCATTCTATAGCTTTCTTTAGCTTAACAGGCATGACATGTTCTGCTGCTCTGCTTTAGCAGGAGGAAAGGATTGTTGTCCTGTGTTTATTTACCACATTGTTCCATCAGGTGTCTCCCTTACTTCGTGATCTGTGACCCAAAATCTCAAGTGACTGAAAATAACAAAGGAAGAACTGGCTCTCGTGCCAAACCATGCTGCCTTTATGAGAAAGATGGCAAAAGAGACTCTTAAAACTGCAACTTGAGTCTGAGCAGTTGCTTATTGCATGTGGCAAGAAATTAGAAAAGGCTTGTCAGTAGTTTTATAGCACTTGAGATCCTCTGAAAATCCCCAAATTAAGAAGTTGAGATTGATCAACTCTGTGGCTTCTTTTCAAAGATGTAACTACATAATTTTCTGCTATAAAAAAACCCCAACAACAAAACCAAAACACAAAAAACCCACAACCAAACAAAAACCTGGTTATCATATATATAGATATTTACACCCCTAATAAAAAGTATGTGCTTTGATCTCTTCAAAGATAAATTATTAAATGCAAAATTAATACCAAATGTTGTAATTGAAAAGGTCTGTATTTTGAGTTTGAATAGTCTGTTTCATAAACACACAACAGTTCTTCTATTTCTTTTTGTTTTCAATCAACAGGCTAAAAATTCCTCCAGACTGCACAACAGAATTAAATCATCATGCATACTTGTTTCTCCAAAGTATTTTTGATAAACATGATTTGGTAAGCTTTCCATTTGAGTTTTCATGTGCCCTCTTAAGAGCCATAGTTTACTTACAATTTTGTTAGCAAGTTTTGTTACTATGTCATTTAATTCAGAAACTGGTTCTGATTTAAGCTGTGCAATCAAGATTAACCTGGTGTTTATATTTCACTCTACAAGGAGAATTGGCTGTTACAGTTGCACTGCCAAATGTTTTTAACTAGCTCACTTATTTAGTCTAACTTAAAAATGAGAACAATAAATAAAAAGCAGCCCAATTTTATATAGCTAGTTGCTTGATTCTTGCAAGTGTACAGCAAGAAAATACCAGTATAGAATAGACAGGAGTGAAGTGATTTACCTCTGATGCCATACTCTTGTTTTCAGGACAGAGATTGTGCTTTGTCTCCAGATGAGTTAAAAGATTTGTTCAAAGTCTTCCCTTACATGCCCTGGGGGCCTGATGTTAACAACACTGTTTGTACAAATGAAAGGGGCTGGATTACATACCAGGGCTTTCTCTCTCAGTGGACGTAAGTGTGAGACATTTCATTTTCCTTGGGCATGATAATGTGTTTGTAGAGTCTTCTTATCTGGCCAGTATTTAGTGCTAACTATGAAGAAGTGTCTCTCCAAACTGTGTAAATCTCCCTGAAACTTGTAACAATATTTATTTCTGTTGCTCTGCTCTTTAGAGACAGTATGAATAATGATGCTCAGTAAATGTTTTTTCTATTGAAATTACAGAAAATGAGGAAAATATTATTTGCTGTAAATCCAGTGCAGGTTGATAAGCCTCAGCAACTGCTGCCTTGTAGTGTTTGGCTGACTGTTAGCACTGGTGAAGCTGTCCCCATTTCCCTTCAGAGTTCTTTGTCCTTCAGAGCTGCACAGTGCCAGGAGCACTTCTGTTGTGTCAGTCTGGGGATAGGATAAAGTAATTGTTTCAATACTGTGAAGATTTGGTATCACAAATGCTAATCAGAAACTTCCTTTTGTCCCCTTTGCTAGACTAACCACATACTTAGATGTGCAGCGTTGCCTGGAGTACCTGGGCTATTTAGGCTACTCAATACTTGCAGAACAAGAATCTCAAGCATCAGCAATTACAGGTAATAAAAAAAATTAATAGTTGGTACAACTTAGGAATTGAAATGTAGAAATCTACTCCAGAGTAAATGATTTAAACAAATGATCTGTCTTTTTTTCACTTACATTCTTTTTTACTTTCTGTTCATCTCAAACCTTTGATTTAATATTTTTGATCCCTTCATGTGCATTTTCATGTAAGTGGACAATTATTTCACCTTTTCACATACGTACATGCACGTGCATCTTGAGAAAAATATTTGTGTTTTTTCAAAAGTAACAAGAGATAAAAAGATAGACCTCCAGAAAAAACAGACTCAGAGGAATGTTTTCAGATGCAATGTTGTTGGAATGAAAGGCTGTGGGAAAAGTGGAGTTCTTCAGGCTCTTCTTGGAAGAAATCTAATGGTAAGAAACCTTTTGCTTATATTCACCTGTATGTGCTTTTGAGTTAAACAGCAGAATTAACTGATCTCAGAGCTGTGCTGATCATTACTGAGTTTGGAGAGTTCTATAGGGGAGTATAGAATTACTGAGGAGGGGGGGATTTATTTGTAGCAAATAAATGGCTGTTACATGCAATGATCATTTGTACATCATGGCTTATAGCTGTGCATTTACTTGCAAAATAAACCATAGGTTACTGTAATCTTCATTCATTAATAAATGGAGCAAAACAGCTGTTCACTTCTAACTTAGATGGGCAAGTTGCTGTGGTCTAATGTGAAATTCTGCATTTTCAGAGGCAAAGGCAAATCCGTGCAGAACACAAATCTTACTATGCCATTAATACAGTCTACGTGTATGGCCAGGAAAAATACTTGCTGGTAAGGTCAGCTCATTACTGTTAAAATTCAATCAGCTATTCAGAGCTTTCTGCAAACAAATGTCATAGAATCATTTAGGTTGGAAAAGACCCTCGGGATCATCACATCCAACCATTTCTGGCTTAATTGTCTCTTTCTCAAATGTGAATTCCTCCCCACACTCATTTTCCAGCTTAGGTAACTTGTGGGTTTACATGTTGCTAATACTTTAACTCCTTCAAGACCTGTTATTTTTGATAAATTGTCAGCAAGCAATCTATCCAGTAAAGAAGAATCAGTCCCATAAAGTGTTTAGGATGGCTAAAGTTAATCTTCAGTGAGTGAAATGCTCTCTTGAAAGATTATTCCATTGTAGTTTTCCTTTGTGATAATACAATACCTCTGATGGTTTTCCAAGATCTAGTCCTCAGCTCAGTGTTCCTCTTTAGGATAAACACCATTTTCTGTAGGAATCTAGGACTTTGTGTTCAAGTGAATGAAACCCTGTATGCAGGGTTGTGATTGCTTGCAGATGTGATGTGAACAGCTCACATGTGTTGGCTGTGTGACAAATTCCTACTTGTTTTTTTTTCTATTAATTCTGCCTATTGGCGGTCCATTAGTTATAAGGATACATAAAAATGAGCTATAAATATTAGGAGAAAAATAAAGTTATAAAATGCCTTGAACTGCTTAATGACAAAGCTTTCTCCCCTTTCTGACCATCTGTTTTTTCCAGCTACATGATGTCAGTGACTCTGACTTTTTAACTGATGCTGAGACCATATGTGATGCTGTCTGCCTGGTGTATGATGTCAGTAACCCCAAGTCCTTTGAGTACTGTGCCAGAATTTTTAAGGTTTGTATAGTTTACCTATACAAAGTTTTTCATCCATACATCTTTTCACTGATCAATTAGTGTCAGTTACTGGTCCTATACACAAGTTGCAGTTTTTAAAAACCATTTTACTTGAGAGTGCTGGTTATATATGGCTGATGCATTAAAAATGCAGCTTTGTTATTTGTGCAAAGCTAACTACTTGGTCTGTATAAAATATTCTGCTTCTAGAAACACCTGACTTCAGTGTAATTAATAGATTACTGCTGCAGGCAGTTCAACCAGGGCTGTTCCAGGCTGTTTCTGTTCATACACTGTTTCTTTCCCTTTTTTCCTTCCACTTTGCAGCAACACTTCATGGACAGCAGAATACCATGTTTAGTGGTAGCTGCAAAGTCTGACTTGCATGAAGTTAGACAGGAATATAGTATTTCTCCTGCTGAATTCTGCAAAAAACACAAAATGCCTCCACCTCAAGCCTTCACCTGTAACACGGTCGATGTGCCGAGCAAGGACATCTTTGTGAAACTGACAACTATGGCAATGTATCCGTAAGTACCTGAACTGGCCTGGCTGTCCCACTGCATGGGCCATGCACAACACCACTGCATGCCATTGTTACCCATGAGGACTGAGCTGCCTCACTGAGATTTAGCAACAGAGAGACATGAGTGACCTGATGAGAACGTTCAGAGTGTCTCAGACTGAGGGAGTTGGTGCATAGCCAACCTACCAGTCAGCTGCTCCTGCTAAGGTATCTCAAAAAGAATACAATTACCTCATCCAGCTCCTGTTGCAAATTCCAATGTCTGTGTAGGATTCTAGTCTGTCCTTACTGTGGATGTGTAACTCCATATGTCAATATTATCTTTATTTTTGAGGTATTTTTAAGTTGTACTGTAATCCTCGTTAATAGCTCGACTTTGACAGTTAACTAAAGTAATGTCACTCTAATGAACAGCAGCTTCCCCAGTGCACTGCTTGAAGCTTTGGTTTTATTATTCTTTTCAGGGTGTTTATTATATGTGCCTCAATTCATTCACCTAATAGATCTTATTTTTAATAGAATTTCTGTATAATCACCTTTTGGACTTCAGGCAGAAGATATTTAAGCTCATATTCTTCACTACGCATCTCACTGTTGCTAAGCTCACTTTGCATCTCTTTTTTTGGTGGGTGGAGCTTTTAATACAGTGTTGAACTACATAAATATTACAACAGATGGAGTCTAGTATGACAGCTGACATTTGCTTTAAATAGAATTAATGTCACTTTCACCCAAAATAATAGTTGTTTTTAAATATTTGAAACTGAATTTATTGAATTAGATTTGTAAAGTTTGTGTTTTGTTTTTGTTCTCTTACATTTCTATTTTGTAGTGTTGGAATACTGGGAAACCACTAAAGTGTAGCACTGACTAAATGTCTTTGTCATATCAATATTCCTGCTTCTCCCTTACTTTTCAAGCATGTGTGTTTGTTAGGGTGGGAAAGGTGGAGGTAGCTGTCACTTTGTAAAGTGTGCATTCAAAGTGGTAGAAAACGTGGCTTCCTTTCCTTTGAAAATGGGGTGTTACCTATTGCTGTGCAGATGTACTCTGAAGCCTTCAGATGCTTTCATTACAAACCAAAACAAATTCAGCAAACATTTCCATTCCCATTTGTGCTTTGCTATTCAGATCCATGTGTGGTGGCAATGCCAACGTGGCCAAGACGGAGAACGTCCGACTCTAACATTCTGCACAGCTGTAGTTGTACCCTTGCTTCCCCAGTGTATTATTTATTTTTTTTTCTCCACTCCTTACTCATTCCTTTTATTCCTGAGTCTCTCTTGGTTGTGGCACAGCCCTAATGTGCACCTGATGTAATGAGCAAGATTTCAACTGCTGTCCTTCTGTGTGTTTTCGCAGCCATGCCCGGTTACGCTGTTTGTGCGCCTGCAACAGGTGTACATTTTGCATCTGTCAGAACTTCCTCAACTCAGACTTGCTGCAATCTGTAAAGAACAAACTCTTCACTGCAGTTCTTAACAGGTCCTTAACTTTATTTACTAGGTACCAGGTGTGCTTTTAAAATAAAAGTTTTCTTGAAAGAAGCAATTGGTAACCTTATCTACTACAGATTTTTCACTCTAAAAATCCACTAAATAGGCAGATACTGGAATAAGTGTCATGAAATTGTCAAACTTTGTTTAACTTGAAGGTACTTTTGGTCTTTTGAGCTTAGTTCAGTCTTTTCTTTGAAACATTACCAATTGACTGTTGATTCAGGCACTTAGTGATTACAGTATTACCATGGAGGAATTAGGACTGTGTTTTTAGGGAGCTGGTAATGGACATGAAGCAGTGTCTGTAAATCTGTGTAAGGTGTCTCACTTGACACATTATAGTTTGTTTAGTATTGACTAGAGGTGCTACCTCTTAGATATCAATTACACAAATATTATCATGAAGGCAGCTTGACTAGCAGCATTGTATACCTTTACATGTTTATATCTGATATTTGGGAATTCATAGAATTTCTTTGTGTGTGTGTTATGCTTGGTTTGCACAGAGTGGGTATTTGTGTAAAAATCAATCTACAGCTCTTACCATCCAATTCCTCTCTGAATAAAACACAACGTTAGGAAGTGGTAAATGGTTAAAAATTTGCAGACACTTTGGAGAAATCAGTTGATAAAAGAACTGTTTTTCAGCATTGAAAACAGTGCTGTAACTTGTCTTGTGTGTACTGCAGGCAGATTGACATTTACTAACACCTCAGCACTTCTCATCTCATCCCAGCAAATGGGAGTTCAAACCCAACAATTATTGTATTGTAGTGTTTCCACCCTTTACAGCCTTCCTGGAGGTGTGGCATAAAAGGGGTTCTTGGAGGCAACTGTGGTAACTGTGTTCAGTTGAAGGCTGTGGTTAGAATACCCTGACAAGCTGCTGCTCCATGTCTGTTAATACTGTTTTCAGATGTGGCTGCTCCAAGTTAGAGTGGCTGTCTCCTTTAAATGCAAGTTACACACTTGAGAGGTTTATTGATAGAACCTCCTAAAGTACTGAGCATCTTTGGGAAATACTACATTGTTCCAAGATCAAAGTAGTAACCACAGTGAGAAAGGTGAAAACTCATTAGCTTAGGAAAGGACTTTGACTACAAGTGAGATTTCTTCTACAGCAGTCATCCCTTAGACAAAAATCCTGTGGAACAGCAATCTCTTTGCATATTGGCACTCAAACTTCATTCAGCAGTCACTACTAGAAAATCTGTTATTGAGACTGGAATCACTGCTATAACACATCCTCATTTCTTGGAATGGTTTTGGGTTGGTACATCAGCTATCATGGCTTGTTTCTCCTTTATATGGACCTGTGATTTTAATTTTTTTAAATTATTTTTTATTTTATTTGAGTCCTGCATTAGCCATTGCATTTCATTCCTCTGAAATATGTCAAGGACTCAAGTTACTGAAATCTTTTTATGAGAAGTCTCATGACCTTGTCACTAGGTAGTGTGGAATAAGCACAGGAATCTCCTACTGCCTTTCTGTAATTTGAGCTGAGAGTTCCTCACAGACTTTTCCACTGACCCCACAGAAAGGAAAAAATGATTTACTGGAATCTCTTTGCCTATTCATTCAGTTAGACACTGGGGTATCTGGGCAGGTTTCCAGCAAACTCACTTTGTCTCTTCCCAGTTGGCTCTCTGGGTGTTTCCTTACTGCCCTCCCTGCCCCAGGAACTCCCCACCCAGTACCTGGGCTGCTGTCCATAGCAGAGTGGGATTAGCTCCTAATGGGAGGCTGAGGAGGATAAAATGGATTTCTTGTTTAAAAATGTTAGCTGCTTGGATGCATTTTTAATCTAATGATCAGTGATTAGATTAGAGGAAGCCTTTGAATCAAGAAGGGTTTTCTGTTGTAATTTATAGACATTTTTTTCCTTTGCCTTTCCAAGTGCTCACCATTAGGGCAGGCGTTAAATAACTGATGGGTGAAGGAGATTTCTCAAGAGTTCTCCTGATCCCTTCCTATCTGGAAGTTCTAAACAGTGGAAGGGTAAGCTGAAAAATTTTAGACTTGACCCTTCCTGTTTTGCTACTGAGGCAAAATATTCCATTTAAATATTCTGACCTCAGTAATTGAAAAAAGAACATTGCCTGTCTGTGACTGAAAACCCTCTTGATGCCACCTTCAGTAAACTCCCCCAAGGGTTTGTAGGCAACCAGGAAGGCACATTGAACACACCTGGAATTCAGACTGGAGATGTTTCATGCAGGAAGGGGATTGTTGGTTTGAACTGCCCAGGATCACACTGAATTGGCTCATTGCAGGGGGCACTGCACTCAGAGCACTACACGTGCATGTGTCAGATTTGTCACTATCCTGTATTCTTTATATTTTTACTTTTTCTTTCCTTTAGGTGTTCATTTGTATTTGTGTGGCTGGCACTTAATCTCTTTTTACTACATTGTTTTACCTCTTTCTAAAAGCAAGGTTTCTGCCTGTGTCATTCTAACCCCTTCTTTAATGATGATCTTAGAATTTTGGCTTTTTATTTTTATTTATTTTTTGTTTTAACTTCAGAGCATCAATTTGAAGTCTGGTTTGCTGCATTCTTAGTTTTAATTTTTTCACTTGTTGCTTTTTGCTTGTGCAGTAGTGGCATTTTTCTGACAGCTAAGTTAATTTCAAACTAGAATAATTCTAATGCATGAGAATTGTGCTGTTTGTTGAGGGACACTTGTCAGAGCATGTTTCTCTTCCTTTTAAAGTTTTAAAATACTGTGAGACAGAAATGAAGTTGTATTTGCATATAAACATGGTTGTTTCAGGAATTATTTTTAAGATTTTTTTTCCTATGAAAATCTTCCTTCTGTAAATTTAAATTTAAGACAACAGTTTCATTTTTGTGTAATAACAGGAAAGCTTTAAGGATATAACCCAGGATTTATTTTGCACTATGTGCAACGTACACAGAGAAGTTTTCCAACCCATAGTCTATTGCCACTAAGTCTAACTGCAGAAATCTGTCCCTGTAGGTGGGTGTCCTTCAAATTAGGACAGTATAGAAATATTTTAGCTATTTTCCTCCTTCTCTAAAATGTTTCATGCCCTGTCCCAAGTGAAAACATGCAAAGCTGGAGCCCTGACTTCTCTCCAAATGGAATATATGGAATTGGCACTGGACATTCTTTTTAGGTTCTGTAGCTAATAAGATCACCTGAAGCTTTTCACCTGTTAGCCTACTGCTGCATGGGGAAGGTTCTGACTGCTGGAGTTGGTTTGCATCCTAGGAAAATATTTGCCTGCAGGGAAGCTGCAGCAGCTTGTGCATGTTACGTGATGGTGGTGGAATTCAGTTGCTTATATTTTCTTCTTAGAAGTTTCTGTCAGAGCTGGTTGCTGCTGCTGCTGCATTAACTTGCTGAATTCTGGGGTGAGATGAGCCCTTTGGCCTCCCCACCAGCTTGGAAAATGCTTTTGTAGTTAATACAGGAATGGTTTGGAACTTCTGTGGTTAAGGTTAAACCTTCCCAGGCAGGATTGTTCTGGTGCATAGGTGGGGGCCCATAACTCAGCAGTTTTCTGTGTGTACCCATGACAGGCATGCTCAGTTAACCTCTTGGTAGGTGCATGTTGCAAACCTCTTGTGAGTTGTTAAAGCCTCTGAAGACTACACATTTCCAAGATCTTGTTCAACAAGTGAGAAGTCACTTGGTTCACTATAAAGACTAGATTGGATAATATTTTTTTTCCCCTAAAAACATTAATTAAAATCTGAATTTTACACCAAAACCAACATTTTTAGATTTTCTACCACTGGTGAAAATTATTTTCATAAACACAACTGCACTGAAGTAAAATTGGAACATTATTTATTGACAGAATTTTTCACTATGTATTGAGAAGTTTTTCCACATTACAAATGTCTTCATGTCCAAGAATCTGTGCAGGAAGCAAACATTGATGCTCTTATTACTTCAGATAGTTTATTTGTTTTTTTTTCTTTAATGGCATCTAATGAATATTAGGGGTCAAAGTTACAGAAGTGGATTTTATGACAGCATAAGGAACATTTTAAATAAATTGGATTATTACTTTTTTTGTTGTTTTTTTTTTCCAAAGCTTTAAAGCAATTAGACATCCGTAGTGTTCTGAACTTTGGATTTTGGGTCAGAGATGTTCAGAGGGCCCTTAAATTCTTACTGAATTCAGTAGATTTCTTTGAGGTTTTAAGACCAATCCCTGCCTTGATTTCATTCATTTAAATGAATCTATTCTTGTTAGGCTTAGAAAAGGTATCAGAGTCAATTTACTCTCCCTTTAGACATGAAAAGAGGATTTTAACATGACTGAGACTATATTAATTGTTTTTAAAAGGATTAAGCTTGCTCAGCAAGTTTCTTGCATACCATTAAATATGGACGTGTGTAAAAGACCAAACAAGGCAAATTATAGATAGGAATCAGAAAATCTAGATGGGAGAGATGGTGCTTTATGAAGCAATGCAAAAGCATTCATTTGCAATTTAAAACAGTGATTTGCACCTTTAAAGGGACTTTTTTAGATTATACAAATAGTTGGGCATTTAAATTAACCAAATAAAACTTGATTATACAAATATGCAACAGAGCTTGCCACAGAGTCTATTAAAATAGTATTACATGCAAGTGATTTATTTTACATGGACAGATAAGGTGTAATTTACAGATCTGAAGACAAGGGGCTTACAGTCTTTACTAAAATAACCATGACATGTAGTGATAAAATACAGTCTCTAGTTGAATTAACAACAGTATTGTGATCTTGTCAGTTTTGGGCTGACAAAGTCATTCCAGTGTGCTCAGCACAGCTGCTCTGGCTCCTGCAGCATCCTCTGGACACATGAATGTCAAGGCTTTGGGGATGGAGTAGGG
Organism: Corythornis vintsioides; assembly: GCA_025447755.1. Lineage (NCBI taxonomy): Eukaryota > Metazoa > Chordata > Aves > Coraciiformes > Alcedinidae > Corythornis > Corythornis vintsioides. Next base: position 72,577 of record JAOEGS010013516.1, on the reverse strand, counting down.
AGAGATTCAGTTTCTTAAGCAGTTTTCTTTGTTCTTAAAGCAGTGGCCTTTAGCTAACTAAAACCAATATCCTTCGTTCATCAAAAGTACAAACACCATTTATTGGTTTTTCCCCAAGCATTAAGTTTTTAACAACTGCACAAGAATCAGGGGCTAGATGGCTAAAAATTACAAGTTCTTCAGGCTTTGTTATTTGAGAGACTTGCTGTTGTTGAGCCATGCTATGAACTGCCAACTGTGCATGTGTGTAAAAAGGTTAAGAACCTACCTAGCTGAGCTGGGGGCCATGCTGCTGGCAGAGGAGGAGAGCAGTGTACTGCAGCAGGTGCACGCTGTCAGCTCTGTAGAAGATTCCATCTTCATGGAGTCATCTCTTGGTCCACGTGTGCTTGAAGACAGGTAACAACAGCCAAACTCAAGTGACCTTGCCATTGCCTTTTACCTTTCTTCCCCTCAGCAAACCACATCTAGTTTGCAGAGAGTTTGTCAAAACTAGCTGTAGGACTAATGCTTGCAGGGATTCATCAGTTTGACCTGTTCCATAACCCAGCAAAGACAGACTGAAACAAGATGAGGATTTTTGAGAGCCCAGCTGTATTTTGCTGTTTGTGCACCAAAGAGCCTGTTCTTCAGCATGTGGTGTGACAGTGCACTGATGAGCTACCTGGCTTACACTGCTGCAGGTGTCTACTTAATATCCTAAACTGGTTTTGTGTATTTTGGTAGCAAGTAACAGCTCCTGCTTTACTAGCCAGCTTGTATGCTGCAGCTCTGCAGTTCACGCTCTTGTGCACCATCTCTGCTCCTTGTACCTCCACACTCCTGCAGATTTCACCAAGTAACCCACTGTGACTAATACAGGCTAAACCATGTAGGCTAGTGCAGGGCTGCTCTAAGTTCTACCTTAAGCAAAAGCAAACAAGCCAACCCTTTACTACTGTTCAGGAACTTCATGTGCTTTCAGTTATGGCATTTATGGTAACTTGTTTTAACCAGTAGCTCCTGCTTGATGGTAAGCTGTCATACTTGAGACTACTTTGGAGGATGGCTAGCAGTGTTGAACTGAGCATGCTCACTGACCTTGCAGGATCTGGGAGAGCTGGGACATTGCCTGTCTCTCCTGTCATGCAAGACGTGGCTTTTTACATCACACAGTCACTTCATACTGTTGTTACGTCATGTCTTTTTCTGTTGGTGCCATTGTCTCTGCTCGTTTCACTAGCACTTTCTCTTAGCTTTCAGCTTGGTATTGGATGACTGTTTCTATTGCTGTTCTTGTGACTGTTGGGAAGAAAGGGATTTACAAATGGTCCTGATTCTAGCTTTTGGAAAAATATTACTTGCTACTTGTCAGTAAACTTGAGGGGGGGGAGAAGTATAGGTAGATATTCAACAGGACTGGGACTTTTTCATGGAAAAGCAGAAATGGCTTTAAAGAAAAAAAAAAAACCCAACAAAAAAAGGATTTTTCTGGGCAGAGTTGATGTCACTCTGGGTTATTATTTGCTGGCTATTTCTGTTTTCCTTTCCTGAATGCTTGCTGCTGCTCTCAAAGAGGACACACTGCCCTCCCCACACTGATGACTGATGATCTGCTCCTGCTTTTCTTTTGAGCTGTGGGAGCTCTGACTCAGATCCTCTCAGGGCTGCAGATCAAATCCTGAGCTTACAAGTCAAATGGCTGTAAAATACCAGTAGGGCTGAACTGCTAAGTTCACACTGCCTGTGACAAGTGTAGTGATGAATTTCCAAAAGCAGAGTAGTTTAGCACAAGTTGCCTGAGATTGCTGTCGTGGAATTAACCAGGTTTTGTGTGTGTTAAATTGTAGGCACGTGACTCAAGCAGACCTCAAGAGCTCCACGTTTTGGCTCCGAGCAAGTTTTGGTGCTACTGTCTTTGCAGTTTTGGGTTTTGCTATGTACAAAGCATTGTTAAAGCAGCGATGATCTGAGAAGAAGCACATCTGGCCCTACCAAAAAAAAAAAAAAAATAAAAAATCCACTTTTATGTACATTCTGAATGCTTTAAATTCTGCTAGAAATATTTATATATGCAGAGTTACTTTATTAATATTTGTAATTCATGCATAAGATTATTTTAAATTATAGCTCTAACTACAGTATTGCATAATGTGTGGAATAAAAAAAGAATTGCATCTTAACAGCCAAACAAAATGGCTTAACTTGCGAGGCCAAAAGGGAATTTGTTGTAAATAACCTGTACATATTAAAGCAGTGAGACATTGCTTCCCAAAAAAAGCTATTTAAAATACTGTTCTTGGATGTTTCACCAAGGTGACATACTGGTGTATAGTTAAAATTAATTTCCAGTAGAGTAGGTTCAACTCAAGGATCACAGTTCCTCAAGGATTGCTTATTTATTTCACATTTGTCTGAAATGACTTAATTTCTTTGGACTATAAGCTATACCAGACAGAATTTGTGATTTTCATTCTTACCTGTTCTTTTTAACTGATGAACAAATTTCCCCACTAATGATTGTATTCAAGGAGAAAGTCACTGTTTCCGTCCTGGCCGAGGATTTTTGTATGTTACATGAACCAGTGACACATTTAGCAGTCTGATTTTTTTCTTTTAAAAGGAAAAAAGGAAACTTCAAACTGCCAGATCAACTCCCTACGCTGTGTCTAATTCGTGTTTCTCATTTTTCACTGTTGTGTTTTATAACCATTACAAATCCGATGAGCAAATTTGTATATTATCAATGTTTATAATTTGAACAGTGTTGCTGTTTAATTTCTCACATGTCAATCATACCTGTTGAAAGCTGTAAGAGAAAACTGAACTAGTACACAGTGCCTATTCTACTGTAGTATATTAGTTGCATGGACCACGGTGCATTCTGTAACTGGCTAGAATTACCTGTAGACACAGCTTTTTTAACAATCAAGTCAATCAAACATTAATTCCTCATGACAAACCTATTTTTCCATTGCTGGCCTTTTCGAGTATTTCAATAAAATACCTGTGTACTGTGCTGCTGTTGATCTTTCTATCTGTTCTGGTTACGTTTTTTTCCTTATCCTAGAACGATGGTCCTTTATCCACGAGGACCCGTCAGTACCTTCACCCTCCAGCTTGCTGGAGATTAAATCTTCTGTTGGGGCAGTTCCTGGGCTTTGTTGTACGCCTCCAGCGGAGGCTTATTTCGGATTTCTCTCAGACGCCGCGAGTTCCGAAGATCCTAAACAGCGTTTAATGCGCTCATTGTTGGGCGGCTGTTTTCATGCTAATGAAACACGCTTTCTGCTCCCCGCCCGGCGAGCGCTGGCAGAGCCGCGTTGCTCTGGAAACACCCGCAGAGTCCCGCAGCGGGGGAGCCGCGGGTCGGGCCCCGTCCGGCGGGACGCGGAGCCGCGCGGGCAGCAGGAGGCGCGGGCAGAGGCCGCTAGGGGGCGCGCTGCCGCCGAGCTGCCCGCGCAGCGCCTCCGCCTGGCACCGCCGGAGTGTGTGAGGGGGGGAGGTCGGTGGGCACCGCTTGGCACCGGCTGTGCGCGCACCGTCAGTGTGAAACGGCTCCCTCAGCTCACCCAGCGCCCGCGGACCAGCGGGGCAGAGCCTCGGCGGGCTCCCTGAGCCCTCCCACACGAGCCGAGCACTGAGGGCCCGTCCCGGCGGCAGCGCTGCGCGGGGTGGGGCCGCGCGGAGAGGGAGGAACGTCCCTGCCCTCAGGCGAGGCCTTTCCCGCCCTCACGGCCGGGGCTGCCTGCAGGTGAGCGGCGGAACAAGCGCTACGTACTTCATAAATCCAGGTCCTCTCCACTGGTTTAGGGAGGGGGTACTGTCTGTAGTGAGAGGTGGGAAGAGAAGGCGAGTTCTGGTATCAAGTGCTGCGGGTCCCTTCGGGCGGGTGGCTGCTGCAACCTTCTCTCTACCGCGGGCCAAGGGCTCCTGGACCCTCTGAGGATCACAGCGGCTGTGAGTGCAAAGTGTTCTACTCTTGGAACACACAAAAAGTGCCCAAAGATGAGCTATGGCTGTTGAGTGCTGGCTGGTGCAGCCTCCTCAACTCCCAACAGCCATTTCTATCCAGAGATCCTGTAAGTTTCCTAACAATTTCTTCCTGTGTATTTTCCCAAACCAGACTCCATCACACCTGGCTGTTCAGGCTGCTGTGTGAATCACCTGGCCATGATATAAAGTCACTGAGAGGACAAAGATCTGATTTACCCTCCTTGGAGACACATCCTTCACCTTTCAGCTTTGACCTGCTTGTCAGTTCAGGATTAATTGTAAGCATGACTTGATTTTACGTTGAAAATTAACCTTGAGTTACTAATTTCAACTCCATTGAAATGTCAGTCTCCATTTCAAACAATTCATTTGAAAAGAGCATACCAATGTATGCTCTGATCCCATCAGGTGATAGTTAAGAAGGAGCAGAGGCACATATTAAATACTATATAGGACCTGGTAGGAGAGCTCCCTCTTAAGACAACCACACAAAAAAGGATTTTGATTTTTTTTTTTCCCAGCTATAACCAAAAAGACAATTAGTACCAGCTGCAACTGGTAACAGCTACTGGGTCAGAAGAGAGCAGCAGGTGGAAAGATGAGAGTTTACTTTCTCAGTGCTAGACTTGAAAAACTTCTAGCTGAGGAATAGGGAGGCTCAGGAGGATAATCTTTCATCACAGGTTAGGAGGAGATTGGACTTATATTTTTCCCACCATTCCTTTTTTTTCAGTTAAGGAAAGTATCCATGAATCAGGAAGATGCCAAAACCAATCTGTGGTCCTTAAAGATTTTTTTTGCCATTTTCACAAATCTGAAGGGATTAATCCGATTGGTCTGATCCAGTCCCAACTTTGTATGTGCTAACTTCTTGCCAGGGTTTGTGCTTGATTGCAGTTTGACTTCTGATCCAAAATACTGAATTTTGCTCCAGGAGTTTCCTTCCAGGGCCAGAATCAGGCTGGGTTGGTTGCTCAATTTCATTCCAATGAGACCTGGACAGTATTGTAAAAGCCCTTTGGGGCTACTTTTGGGTAGAAAAGGACTCACAAACAAACAGTTTTGATTTGCTCCAGGAGGCTGAGCTAACAGATGTTGGCCGGGTCTCTGAGGGCTCTTTGCTGCATATTCATGAGCTGACCTTTTTAGCCACTTCCAATGCAGGAAGGGTGTATATCTCCATTTTGTTTGCAGCATTAGGAATAGAAAAGGTTGCCTGCGTGACAATGTGAAAATGGATTGGGGTTTATTATCTCAAGCCCTTTCTGTTTTATGTTTCTTCTGAAGCCCTTGTGTGTTCTCTCTACATCTGCTCCACAGTGGCCCACAGTTCCCTAGTTTCTCTAGCAATTACTGTTTACCAGGGTAGAGCCACCAGTGGAGAGAAATAACAGTCTAAATTAAGAGGCTCTCACAGACTTGGAAGATGACAATTTGTCTGTAACAAAACTCCTCATTAGAATAGTGTTAATTTCCTTTCTGTGACAATTATAGCACAGCACTAGCTCATATGTGCAATGTGCAAAGACATTTCCCTGAAAAAAAAAAAACAAAACCAACCCTATCGTTACCACTAGTGAAAAGAATTCCTTGGAGGAGAAAAATGAACTTGGAATTTTCCAGCAGTTTTCCTGTTTAGTGAGAGTTTGATGATAAGGATTTTGGGGTTTGTCCCTGTTGTTTATTACATTTATGTTAGATTTCATGGGTAGCATTTTCCCACTAGCATCTGGAATCAGAGGAGATACAGAGCTCTTGCCATGGCAGTGCCCAACTGTGCAGAACCTGTTACCCCTGAAATTCAGCTCATTTATTCTCTCTTTACTGTAAAAACTCGCCTCCCTCCTTCCTACAGACATCTTCAAATGATTGCTGTTTCTTTCTGTTGGCATAGCATATTTTTGCTTATCCATCTGTTTTGAAGTTTTGATGAGGTTTAGTTTTTTTAATCAAAAAGAGATTGTTTTTGTAATAGTTGTTTAGTGCCTGGGATATTTTGGCAGGGGTGGTGCTGTATGAGTGAAGTGGGTTAGTGCTTCACCAAAGTGCTGGATTCAGTAGCCTGCTCCTGGGCTCTGGGAGAGCAGGCTGGACAGGCTGCAGACAAGTGAGAAGTGGATGCTGTGCTGAAGGGATCACCTGAAGAAGGTCTGCTCCATGTAACTGATGATGTTTTGGTCATCAAGGGGAGACTCCTGAAGAGTTTTTCTTTTGTTGTCATTTTCCCACCTGAATCCTGAGATAGAAAAGTTCTGCTCCTCAGATACAAAGGTTCTGGGTTTACTTTGTGCACTTGCTTTAAAAGTTTAGAGAAAATCTTCAAAATATGGGGAAGTACGTTTCTTTTTAAAATATCTTTTGACTAGGATTGTGACCAGCTGGGCTCAGAACCATGAACAGAGGCAATTTTTTTACCTCCTTAGAGATAACAAATTCCTTTCTAATGTTTGTTCAACATGGGGCAGCTGGGCAGTACCACAGCATAAGGCTGTCATTTTAACTCTTTCATTTGTTCCCTTGCACGTGGATCGTTTGCAGGACTGAGTTCTGCTGTTGTTCTTTCCAAGGAATCAGATCAGGTGACAGGGGAGATCATTCTCTTTACTTGACCTTGCTCAGCTGTGTGGGATGATACTTTAGCCCTTGGCCCTGACCTTAAATTAGTGCCAGACGTGCAGGATGCTGAGATGTGGGCATGGTGAGATGATTTTGGCACCCTTTTCCTGCAGAAGAATCTTTGAGTAACTAAGAAGCTAGGACCCAGTGGTTCAGAGCATGGACCTGTGTGGTTTCCCATCACTGTGTGGGACAAATTGATCCAGGTCAAAAGTAATGTGCAGTATGGGGTTCATGGCTGCTGTGGATGGGAGACAATTCCTGCTGGATGGAAGATCCCGTTCCTGTTCTGGAGGTATTGTATCAGGATTTTTTTGGTGCTCTTTTGTTGTTTGTTTTGTGTTTAACAAATCTGTAGAGAAAAGAGGGACATCTACCTTGGCTCTGTCCTATGGCTGGGGTGTGTCTGGTCTGGTACTGGGCTCTGTGGTGCCAGACCCTCTCTGCTCCAACTCTGGGCTCTGGCTTTGGCTGTCAGTGCAGCAGAAAGGAGAGGCACTGGCACCATGTGGAGCAGCCTGGCTCTGCTTACCCTTCCCCCTTGCCAACCTGCTATTTCTGTACTTGAAGAAGATAAAACTGCTGGATTTTTGCCTTTAGTCAAGGCATTCCTTAAGTTCCTAATCCAGGGTCCAGATGGTTACGATACCCATCTTGCTCTACAGGAACAAATAATTATGGTTAACATTTTAACACCCCCCGTACCAGCCGCTAATGGTGAAACTCTCCGTGCCGGAGAAGTTCGCTTGGGGAAGCCCGAATACCGCGGCAGGTCTCGCCACCTGCCCGCGCTCGCTCAGCGCGACCGAGAGCGGCGGGACCGCAGTGGCAGATGCCCGAGAGGCAGAGGGCTGGGAGCTGCCGCAGGGGCTGCCACGGTACCGGCCGGGTCGCTCGGGAGGGAGGCGGTGCTCGGGCAGGGGCGACCCGGACCAACCTCCCCCCCCCCCGCCGCAGCCGCCCAGCCCCGCATCCTCGGACGTGCCGCTGCCGCGGCTCCGGGCTCTGCCTCCGACAGCCCCCCGAGGACGCGCAGCTCCCCCGCGCCGGGAGCCAGGCCACCCCCCGCACCACCCCCCGGGCCGGCATGGCTCGGGGGAGGCGCCGGCCGTGCCCGGGGCCGGGGGCACCGCAGGGGCGGGCGGAGGCAGGAGCCGGGCTGGCCGAGGCGGTGCGGGGAGGGGTCACCTGGCCCGTCCGGAGCCGGCCGCCGGGATGCCGCCCGCCAGCGCTGCCCGCGCTAATTGGATGTCCCTGGATGGAGGATTTCCTCCTCTCCCGGCTGCGGGAGTCATGAAGGCAGGCTGGGCTGCGCTTGAAAGTTTGCCAAGCAGCAGCTAGGTTTAATTTCTTTAAGGATCTGGGGAGAAAGGGGGGGGGGGGGGGGGGGCTAGAAGGGGACCGTTTCCAAGCATGGGAGACAAGCTGCCGGAGCCTCACGCCAGCTCTTCCCCTGCTGTGGCTGCCAGCTCAGAGGCGGAAGAAATCGAGGTGCTGGACTCCGAGGATGTCCTACCTATGGCCGCGGAGGATGTAAGTTTCCTTTGCTCGATGTCTTCCCCCCTTTCCTCCGGGCCAGGGTAATCGGCTCAAGCTATTTATAGCTGAAGTCCGGCGTGGGGGGAGGAATGGGTCTGGTGACCCTCAGGGACGAGGGAGAGCCGCCATCCCCGCCGCTCTCCGCTCCCCTCGCCGCCGGGTGTCTGCCGGCTCTGGCAGCCTCCGGGCCGACACCGTGCCCTGGGCGGCAGCTCCCTTCTCCTTCCTGCCCCGGCCCGGCAAGCCCCGGCTACAGCGGCGCGGATCCGTTGCCGGTCCGCTCGGTGCCCGAGCCGCGCTGCGAGAGATGCTGGCTCACGGCGAGCTGCGGCTGGCCGGGCTGGGGCTGCGGGACCGGGCACAGAGGCGTCTCTGGAGGGTGGACAGAAGCTGACGCCCTGGCTACAGGGACTTGCTGGGGACAGAGAGCTTTTTTCCAGCGTCCCTGCCACTCGGAGGGTGACAAGATGTGAAACGGTCCCGGTTCCAAAAGCCTGTTTCAGCTTCAACAAACAGCCGAGGAAGTTTTTTTCCCCGGCTCGGCAGAGCGGAGAGCTTCTCTCCACCAACTGAGCTCTGATTGCACCTGAGGGTGGGATAACTTGGCATCGGGTCTCTGCCTCTGCTCACCCAGCCTAGAAGGACACCAAGTGGTCCTGCGTGCTTTGAATCTGCTCCAGCCGGGGAGCAGCGGAGTCTGCAGAGCCGAGGGGCAGCTCCCGGCGGCAGGAGCTCGCTGTGCACCTGTCTGGGAGGAGAGAGCAGGAGCAGAGCCTCCCTTCTGGGCGCATCCCAGGACTGCTCGCAGGTCCTCTTCCCAGCCAACTCTGCCGCGGGGAGGACTGTCAAAGTGTCCGCTTAGACTGCAGAGGGAAGCGCAGGGGCTGTTCTTGCAGTGATACCGAGTGTCTTGCTGAAGCGGGCTCTGTTCGGCTCTTGCACGGGTACGGAAGGGACTCTTGTGAACTAAGCCTCCAGCAACGGCTCGTCCCTTTCTATAACACTGCTGGAGGAACCCGCCTGGCGCTGCTTAGGGGCAGTGCCTGTTCCTCATCCCCCAGCCCTTCTTCCCGAATCCCCTCGAACTCGGTTGCTGGTGGATCTTCCTCCCAGAGGGGAGCGGAGGAAGTGCAGTTGCCTGGTGGAGCTGCATTCCCCGGGCTGTATTCCTGAGCCCTGTGCACTTGGGAGGGGTCTGGTGATGCAGTCTGACCCCTGCCACAACATTACCAGACCTGAGGAGCCTGCCTGACCCAGGAGGGCCTTGTGTAACTTTCACTCAGTGGCTTTCCAGAAGTTTTCACAGGCCAGGATTCCAGATCCCAGTGCTGCTTACCTCAGACTGCAACCTTCCCTGGCAGATTGTGTGCCTTGTCTGCATCCTCTACAGGAAAGATCTGTTGTGATACACACGGGTCCCTTGGAGCTCCTCCAGCCTCTACACGAATGCAGCCATTAGCAATTCAGTCCTGCCAAGGACCCAGGAGATGCTAAAGTGCTGAGTATCTGGCAGGATTAGGCTCCTGAGACAGGAGAGACACCATGAGCTTTCCTTGATGAAATCTAGATTCTCATCCTAGTTCTGCTCTCACTTGCTGCTTGACCTTGAGGTAGGACAGCTTGGGTCTGATCCAGCTCGCAGTGTCTCGCTGTTACTTACACTGGGATCTGCATTGTTATTTGACTCTGGGACCTGCTTTACTGCAATCAACAAAACAGAGGCAGAGCCCAGGGTACATTGCTTATGGGTAGCTGGTGAGCCCTGGCAATAGGTGGTGTAACAGGAGCCTGAGGTATCATCTATCATCTGCAAGTTGGAGGAGCAGGAGCAGTATAGATGCCTTCCTGCTCTGCCAAGATTTCCTGCAGAAAGAGGCAGGCTGTGAACAGCATCTCTGAGCATTCCAACTGCTCTGCACTAGGAGCCTGCCCCCCGAGACCTTGCAGGGCTCCACTTTTCTGTTAGTATGATATTTGGAAGCTTGATGTAAGCTCTCTGGCTCGGCCAGCAGGAGCTGACACAAGGTCAGTTCTTTATGTTATTAACCACAAACATTACATATGGAGGTTTGGCTGTCACAGCCTCAGCCATGTAACTGCTCAGCTCTGATGTCACTACAGCTCTCAGAGCAGCATTTCACAAAGCCAGGGGTCAAGCAGTCCCAGAATGTTTTGTTTTCTTGGCTGATTTATGATGATAAATGGGAGTTTATAAATGGATAGAAGCATGGGGAGGAGGGGAGCCTTCAACTTAACTGATCACATGGAATTAAGTGGAACTGTCTCTCCGCTCAGTTCTGGTTTAGATTTACCTACCATGTGAAAGGAAATGTTCTTCCAGGACTAGTTAAGACTCTCACCAGAGAGCTCTGCTTTGCATACAGCACAGTGAGGAGATAGGCTTCTTTCCAAGTGTGGTTATTTGTTTTTTTACTCATTTTGCTTTTCTGGGAAGGTGAATGAGGCAGAAGGTGTTGTGCTGAACAGCACTTCAGACAGGAGAGCTGGAAATGGGCAAGATTTTTTTCTGGAGACCCCATGCCAGTGGCTACCCCAGTGTTGCCTCATGGAAGTGGCTCTCTTTTTAGCTGGCCCCTGAATCCAGGAGAGATGAGTGAGAGCCTTAAACTATTAATTAGGAATTTCCTCATGGGACAGTGAGGCAGCAAGCCTGGGTCAGGGAGGTGGCTTGACATCTGTCTTTCTACAAAGCATAAATCAAAGCCCCAGTGACCAGCTTGTTTTTTCTGTTCCCAAGTGACAAGGACTTGTGGAGTGTTCACGTGGTTGCCAGTGCTGAAGTGCAGCTTCCCTCCAGACAGGGCTTTCAGGCAGATCTGCTAGAACAAAAGCTGTGGGGTAAAAAATGCTTGTAATGGGCTCTCTCCACCCTCCCACCTCGTGCGTGAGGAATTACCTATTTTTTTTCCTATGCAGACATGTGAGGCTGAAAGAACTGATTGGTTGCCACAGAGCTTGCAGCAAGCCCCTGGCAGGGTTGGCAGCAGACAGGGTCTGACACCCAGCAAGGCAGTTGTGGGTCAGTGTTGGGCCACAGCATCTCAAAGCGACCCGAGAAACTATTGCTGATTCCTCCCTCCCCTCAATGTACACCAAGCTTTCTTGATCCTTGTGAGTGAAAAAGCCTTTTATTCCTTGCTTGTCTGCAAGTAGACAAAGAAGTAGAAAACAGAATTAACACATGAATGTTCTGAGTTCATCCTAATTTGGCTGTGTAAATGAAAACTGTCCTCCCTGTGGTTGGTAGGTTCCCCCTGCCTCCTGCCCTGCAAGGCTGGGTGAGGGTGATTCTGGGGTGAAGGAGGATGTTGGAAGTGGCACTAAGTCTTTTAGGTATTTCTTTGTTAGAATATACTTCTGTAATTTACTGCGTGTTAATGTCGCTGCTCTTATACCTTCTTTTTCTTCTTTTTCCTCCCTTATGCATTGCCTCTCAGCACTGGAAAGCCCTATTTGATCAGGTATGTGAACAACTGGTGCATTGTCTGTCTTGTGAGCAAAGAGTCTAACCTCCATTTAACTTCTTCTGTACTAGATTTTCCCCTGCATTTAGAATACAGCCTAGGAGCTGTGCTCCCAGTTCCCAGGATGCTGGTGTGCACATCCTAATTATAACTACTGCTTTGGGACTTTCTCTAATTCCTTTTCAGAGTAGACAGGGACAGGAGCAGGCCCAGCTTGGGCATCACTACAAGCACAGGGGCTGAGCCAAGGTCCTCTCTTTGCTGCTAGTTGTGCTCTCCTTGCTCTGGGGATTGAAGGATCCTCCACTCTCTGAGGCAGGCAAACTGGGACCTGTAAAACCAGCACTGTGAAATGGCTCCCTAGCTGCTAACCTGACTTCTGTGGGGTTACATCCTCCAGGAGAGGACCTGCTGCTTTAGAGTTGCACAGAATTAGCAAAGTATCTGCTTCTGTACCAGAGACTGTGGTTGTGTTGGGTAAATGCCTTGGGTCAGGTCTATAGTTGGTTGAAATCAGCACAGCTCTGTAGAGCTCTGACTTAGAGCTGCTGAGCATTTGGGTTGTGGATTCCAGTTTGTAAACTATGCTTTTTAGCTGCTTTAACTGACACGTTTTCTTCGTGATATTCCTTCCACCTGCCAGGTGGAAATGTGAAGCAGCTATAAACTGAAGGACTTCTCTAGGGTTGACTTGCTTCTAAACTGCAGCAGTCTTGATGTCATAAACTCCTGTGCTGTTGTGCCTGCATGTAAATGTCACCTTCTGTAAGGGAGCTTACTCTGGTGCTGGCATCATCCTGGCAATACTAAAGTTAAGGCAGGATTTTGTCCCTGCTTTATGAGGTGATAATCTTGCTGCTGCAATGCAAGCCAAAACTGTGGTGCAATCTCCACAGAAGGATGTCCTTGGTACCCTGGGGGTCCCATAATTGAGCTAATAGCTGGACTGCCTGTTCTGGTGAGTGCTCCTGCATAGCCTGTTAGCCGTGACTGGCTGCTAATCCACGTGCCTTGATTGCCATATGTTTGTTGCCAGTCAAGCAAACTGGCACTGGGAATTAATCTCATTGTTGATCACACCTCAACCGTGTGGTGGATTTCATTTGTTGGGGCTCGTAGGGTCTGCTGCCACTCCAAAGGGGATGCAAGATAAAATGCTTGTGGTCTGGGCTGGATATTTGTTTCAGCCACTTTGAATTCTCTCCTGTCTCAAATGTTGGCCTTAATTTGGAGTCTGATTCTACAAGCATCCTTTGAAGTCATTGAGTCCTTGTGGGATGGGGCTCTTGGCTGGTAGCTACCTCGGGCTCAAAGAGAGGAATCTGTAATTTCCCACTGGACCTGCTTGAATAGTAGATGGCTTTTTTTTTCTTCCTTTTTTTTCCATTTTTAAGGGAGGGGAGAGTTTGGCTGTTGGAATTACAGAACATTGCCCCACTAACAAGGGAATAGGCTGTAAAGGCAGACCTTCAGTAATTAGCTATGTTTCAATTAGGGCTGCAGCTGAAATGTAAGCCTTGTCTGTAAGGCTTTATTATCAAAGAGAATGCAACCTGTGACAACTCTTAAATCCTGAATAAATCAACAATGTCCTTGTTGCCTGTGGGCAGAGCCAGGGAACTGACGTCTTCCTCCAGCCTTACATCAGCAATGCAATTAGCCCTGCAGTGAATTGCAAGATGTTCTTTGTCATGGAACAAGGTTGCTGTTCCCAGCAGCTCTGTGCTGGGAGAGGGGAGCTTTCTGTTTAGCTCTGACTAGAATCCATGTGAAACATGAGGATGATCTTCACTAGGGAAAGCCTGTCTGTGGAAACTGGGAACAGTTGTAGCTCTCCCTAGGAGATGGGACCTGGCCTTCTGTGTACGGGTGGGAACGGGTGGCCAAAGACTCACAAGATGGCATGTGTGGGCATCTCTGTTCACCAGCTCCCTGGAGAGGGGCAGAGCAAGAGAAGGCTCTGGAGAAGATGTTGGGAGTTCAGAGGCTGGGAGTCTGCAATCTCTTGTTTCTTGGGTGATGGAGCGTGACAGCAAACCATGCACAGGAGGACTCAGCACTTGCCTCCTTTGCCCTCCCTTAAGGAGAGAAAGAAATTATTATTAATGCTTCCCCCCCACACTTGTGGGAAGATACATTTTAAAATATTTCTATTTAGGTTTACTGGCAAAAAAACCCCAGGCTTCTGTTTAGACATCCAAAATGAAAGGGCTTTTTTTGTTGTTGGTGTTTTTCGTGTGGGTTTTTTTTACGACCACCTCCAAATCTTTAAAAATACAGAACTTCCTGATGAAAACTGCTGCTCAGACACAAAGCAATGCTTTTGGCTTGTTTATTTTGGGGGAGAAGAGTGACTGACAATGCTTTCTGGAGGAATTTTTCATGTGCTTGGATCTAGCTCTGATCTGTCACCCTGGGAGCTGTCAGTGACTCTGCCAGTATCTCCAGCCACTTGCATATCGCTTCTTTTCAAGTAGCAAAAGGACTTAGATCTGGCAAAGAGGTAGATCCAGAACTGCTTCTGAGGCTTTGAGCTTCAAAGAAGCCTCTCCCAGGCAAAATTCTCACTACACTGAGGCAAGAACCAAAATTCCTCCTGCATTTAGTGGGGTCAGCACTTCAGGCAGGAGCTGGGAACAGGCAGACTGGCTGCTTTTCAGCCTGGCAGGAGCGGTGCGGCCGCTGCTCCCCGCTGCGCTTACGAGCTGCGGGTTGGTTATGAGGCCACGGCCCTCAGGCAGCTCTAACTCACTTTTATATGGGAACTTTTATAGGGATTCATACATTTATTTATTGTGCTCATAAACACCCTCCACCCCCACGCACACATTAGCTCCGCAGCTGCTGCCTTCTGCAGAGCCTGCGCTGTTGCCGAGCGCTCCACACCGTCTCCCTGTGGAATCCAGCTCCAAGCAGAGCAAGACTCTGCCTCTGTCCGTCCCCCTACAGCCCTCTGTCCGTCCCCCTACAGCCCTCTGTCCGTCCCCCTACAATCCCTTGGGGGTTTCTCATTTGTTCTTCACTGGCCAAAACCAAATATTTGTAATTTTTTTTTTTAATTTGGTTAATGTTCTGGTAAAGTGTAAAATGTGACGATCCCAGGAGCAGCTCCTGACAGTTTCACTATTCTCTGTGCTAAGAAGATCCCTTGTTAATTACCTTGCATGCTGACAGGAGAACATCTCACTGTCCTTGTTGAAGCCAAATTGGTTAGTGAGTGGTTAGAGTCATCTCTGGATGAGTCTCCTGAGGGGCTGCTCCTGCTTTGCTGTGTCCTTTCTAGGGCCTTGGGTGCCCTTCTTTGCCTCCATGTCCCTGGTGCCCCTGCTTTAGAGATGACTGCAGCTAATCAGTATTATCCAGCCCTTAGCTGTGTTGGGTGAAAGGGGCTAGCTAGGAGGGCGATTGGTTTTTATGAGGGCAGACCTGCCTTTTGAAGGTGGCTTTTAGTCCTGTTAAAAGCCAAGAGTTTGTATCATCTTCCCTGCTTCCCTATCCCTGTGGCTGCTGAGATTTCAAGGGTGAATTAACATTTTCAGCCCTTATCTTGGAATTCTCACTCTTCTTACCTGTGCTCTGGTTCGTAGTCATGACAACAAACTTGTTTTAAATAGACAGGCACAAAACTCTCCAAAAAGACCCTCCTCAGCACCTTGATCCTAGTGCTTGTCAATCCAGGCTGTGTTTTTGTTGCAGCTGCTTTAGAAATCCTGGATTCTTTCCTGAGACTTGTACGTGGGTGTGATGGCAACAGATGAACAGAGTTTATAGGGAATGCAGAGAGATGCCAAGTTACCCAGTCTGTGTAGGCAGCTAATGGAAAACTTGAGCTCAGAAACAAGGCTGTAGAGATGCTGTGGACCAGACGTGCACTTCCCAGGAAGAGTTGAGCTGCTGACACTACCAGTGGTGGGTGCAGCTGAACCTGCTCTGCCATGGTCTCATAAAACATTAACATATATTTGAAAATATGCTGACTTTGCAGCCTTCTTAAATCCAGAGCTGGTTCCTGCATGACTGAAATTGCAAAGCAATCCATAAAATCAGGCCAGCTATTATCGTGGCTGCTGGTAACTGAGAAAGAGAATTAATTTGAATGGGATGATTTTTTTATGTTAACTGTGTCCCTTTTCTCTGTTATAGCCTTTAACACAGGCAGGACAAGCTATTTCCCACACTGTAAAAGCAATTCCAGTTTGTTTACTGGGACACTGGAGCTAAATGTCACACTTCACTTTGGAAAGTTTCCCTGCCTGTCGTTGCTGGCTGACTCCTGCTGGCTGTGGCTGGGACACCTCACAAGGCAGGTGGCTCTGAGCTCTAGGCAGTGGTTTGTGCCTGGAGATTGTAGCACTTTCTCTGACAAGTTGCTTCTATCTGACCACTAGTTAGTGTGGATCTCTGGGAGCAGGACCTGCAAGATGGGAAATGGGAAACAGTGGCAGTGAGAGCAACAGCACAGGCGGGAGGGTGGACTTGGGGTTGTGTGAAACCCTCAGGTCCTTACCTGAAGTTTGGGTTGCTGCTGCCTTTCCAGAGCACACAGGTCTGTGTTTCAGTGGCTTGGTGCTGCAAAGGGGAGGTTGTAGGAGCTGGAATTGGGAAATGAGCATAGACTTGTAACTTCATCTGACATGGGCTGGAGAATCAGGTGTTGGTGGGAAGACTGGTGATAACAGATGAGCACCCAGGCCCTAAAACCAGGGCTGCCTTGTCTGCTGCAGTAGCTGTTTCTGTGAGCACAAGAACTGCCCCCTTCTCCTCCACCAAGCTGCACAGCATTGTTAAGGGCAAAGACACTTTAAAAGCTACAAGGGTCTCTTGGCAATGCACAGAGGGGATTCTGCATCTGCCCCACGCCTTGAAGTCTAATCTCATTTACAGTTGTCAGCGTGGGCTGCTGGAAGAGATGAAAGGCAGAGGACAAGGAGGGACAATAGATTAATCTGGAGCAGAGGGCACTGGGAGTGCACCTGCCCCAGTCCTGCTACCTTGAGGAGGGGCAGCAATAGCAGCTGGGCATGTGTCATCTGCTGCTCTTTGAGGCCCCAGCCATGGAGCACACGATTAATGACTCGAGGGGCTGGGCTTTTGTGAGCAATAAAGCCCTGGGATTTAGACAGGGCTCTGGGGCCTTTTTTTTCTGAGCAGAGCCATCACTTTACATTTCTCAAGTGGCGTTTTGGTGGCAGGGAGCTGCTGTCTGTGGCCACAATGCTTCCCTTTCTCCTCCCTCCCCAAACTGGGCTGACCTTTGTCATGCAGCATTAACCCTTTGACTCCTCCAGTTTGGGTTATGGGGTTGGGGGAAAAAAAAAAAGAGTCCCTTCAAATTCATTACCCTGTGGACAGACTGAAGGGAAGAATGGAGTGGTAAGAGAGGATCTGGTTTTGCTGAAGGAGATTGGTTTGCCTTGCTGCCTCCTGCCAGAGGCTCTTTTGAATACAGCAGCCCCCAGGAAAGAGAGGAGGAAAATTTATCCTTCCTTAAGGAAGGAAACTGATGCATTGAGCAGCAAATAGATGTCTGAGAGAGACTATTGCCTCTGCAGGGTAGTGTCTTGTCTTTTGCCATGCCTGGATTAGCCAGTGTCCATCCTCAGTGTTGTTACAGTGGATGGCAATGTCCCAGCACTTCGAGGTTTATAGCCAGATTTGGCCTGTAGCCATGATGCCCTGGAGTGATGGCTCAGCATGGGAAGCTACACAGAGGTCATGAATGATCTTCTGCCTCTTGCAGGGTGAACAGCAAAAATTCCCCAAGTTCCTTCTTAATCTTCTAATGCCTCTGTACACTGAATACCAGCCAGCCCTTAGGCTGGACAAGGGTCTCTGGGACTGTGTGTACACCTTCCCTGCAGTGTGAAAGGTTTGGGATCAGATATCCCATTTCTCCTTTTCCAGGCTGTTTCATACTCCTCTCTCCTATCCCACCAGCCTGTACGTGGACTGCTGGCTTTGCCAAACTGTTGGGAGTAGAAGTCATCAACATGAACCAGACATAAGCAGTGTAGCAAACACAGCACCCATTAGCTTGTGCTGGTAGAAAGCAGCTCCTGAAATGTTTGAAGAAGTCATAACAACTACACCAAAAAGCACATGGAGGCTGAGTCAGCCCCACACAGCTCGTGAGTTACTGGCAGCTCCATGTCTCTCCGTTTGTAAAAAGCCTCAGGAGGCTTCCTACTCCTTACACATTTGTGTACCTTCCAGTCTGAGCTGCCTGCAAACCTGCACGTTGGAGTGCAGCGACCGAGGGGGAGAACAAGCTGCTCCTGGAGCCTTGTTGCAGCTCTCTGCTGCCTCCTGATCCCAGCTGCAGCCAGAGGCTTTGGGAGAGGAGGCTCTGCCATTTCAGCTGGTTTTGGGTCTGGGTTTTGTGCCCAGAGATCCTTGCTAAGGCATTGTTCTCAAATCCTGTCTTGCAAATAGAAAATCACTGAAGCAATAAAAACATTTAAGCCTGCATGTTTAAAAAGCAAGGGGGGGGGGGGGGGGTGGAAATGTTTAAACAGAAGGGATTGAGGCGGTTCTGCAAATTAGCTGGTGCATGGTGCTCTGTTAGGATAGA
>JAOEGS010013516.1:28896-54381 GCA_025447755.1 Corythornis vintsioides | reverse complement strand
CTTTTCAGCCCAATCTCTTCAAAAAAAAAAAAACACCAAAAAAAAAAAAAAAATTTTACGTCTGTTTATAAAAAGAGGGGGGGGGGGGGGGGGGTTGGAAAGCTGTAAACAGAATGGATTGATGCTGTTCTGCAAATCAGCTGGTGCATTGTGCTCTGTTAGGATAGAGAGGGGGAAGAAATCATCCTGTCTCCAGAGGACCAACCAGCTGCTTAGGAGTGGAAACAGTTTGGAGCTGCTTTTCTACACAATTAGCACTTATGCCTGCAACAGTCACAGGGCTTTTAAAGTTACTTTCTCCCAGACTTGGAAGTGCTCCTCCTCTGTGGTAGGAAGTATGATATTCCCATTGCCTGCTGGTATTTCCAGTCAGTGCAAATGTATTGGGGCAAGTTTGCAAATTAAACGTAGCAGTGGGTGTGTTTGAGTTTGACAGCAGCCAAGGAAGCTGTGAGCTCTTTCTTCCTCCTCACTAGGCATTGTACAATGTTTTGGTCTGAAATCAGCTTGGTGCCAACATACCACGAGACAAAATTGATGGGGTTCAGATGGTGGGCTGCTTCCCTGCAGTGTTGTATGGGCTGCTGAGGAAAGCTGATCTCTGAAGGCTCTAGATATGACATGAATTGAACTGTGCAGTGTTTGCCTCTTTCAGATGTAGCACTTGGGACAGTCTCTTCTTTCCCTCTCTGTCCCAGTGCCCTGAGTGGTGGCATCCCCCTGATTCAGCTGCTCATGGTGATGCTGGGCATACTGTAGCACCAGAGTGATATGTCTTGGTGAAACGTGCACTGAGACTGACTGTTTATGATCACAACAAGTCTTGCTTGGGCCTTGAATTCCTTCAACTCTAAAATTAACCCCCTGGCACTAGCAAGGCACAGGGAAGGAATGTATTCTTAGTTTATGTTCCTGTTGCTTAGAAACAACTGTCAGCAGTGCCCCTGTGTTGCTGGTGAGAAGAGGAACGATGTATGAACCTGGTGTTAAACAAGTGAGATCAATCTTACCCCTAGGAACTGTTCTTCATGTTCTTTGATAGTTGCATACTCTGTAAGTAGTGTAATCTCTGGAGTTTCCCAAGTTGCTTGAGGAAAAAATACACGAGGCTGCTGGAGGCAAAGCTGTTTGTGAGGATCATCAAACCTTTGGTCTCACACACTTCTTCAGGGCAGTGTGCCCTGAGGGAGCTTCTCTTTGTCTCTGTGATCCTTCACCATTAAACCAGTGATAATGGAGGTGTTGCTTTGTGTAGCACTGGCTGTGGTGTGTGATGGTAGTGGAAGTGCTCCTTGATGACAGCCTACAGCACAAGATGTGGCCATGCTGACCTCTTGTCTGAGACAGGATCAGCATTATCTAAGGTGAAACCCATGAAGTTGTACCAAAACTACTGAAGGTCTTGATCCTGTGTGCTCTGACAGTCTAGCAGAGCACTGGAAACAAGTGTCACAGTGTCCTGCAGCCCATTAGATATAGACTAATGTCAACTGTTGTGCTGGGGCTGGTGCCAGAGCAGCATGTGCCCTTGGGCAGCTGGAGAGCAGAGGGTGGTTGGTTCTGCTCCTTGGCTCTGAGGCAGAGCCCAATGCTTGTTCCCCACACTGGCTTCCTGACTCCCCTCTCACCTTTTTACCTCCCCTCTCACCTTTACCTCCCCTCATGCTGAGGCCTAAAGGCAGTGGGCTTTGAGCATCTCTCCTCCCTGCAGGCAGTGGCCTCCACAGAAGGCTGCTGCTTTGCAGCCTTGTTCTTTGCTCTGGAAAGGAAAATCAGAGTGTTTCTTGGGGTTCCTTCTTCTGTTTGACCTGCAGCTAACAGAGGAGTTGCTTTTACACACAGTCTTGTTATCCCTGGATTTATGTCTCTGGTTTGTTCTCCAGCAGGAAAGGCACAAACATATTTCCTTGATGTGTCCCCTGACAATAGCATTCAGGGTTGGAGAAATGATTACTTCCCAGTGATTGGTCCAGTCTCCCTCTCTAGGGGAGACTGCTGTGAAGAGCATGGGAGATGGTCCTGCTGCTGCTGCTATCCTTGCTCTCTGAGCTGTGCTTGCAGACCATGGCTGGAGGAATAACTTTTTTCCAACCTAAGTAAAGTGTCTGAAGAATCTTTATTGAGCTGCTTTATCCACTTGGACTTGAGACCCCTGGGGCATGTTTTGTGCTTGTGTGTTTGGGGATGTCTTATGTCACACATGTGCCTATGTGTAAGTGTGTGGGGTTGCTCTTGTGCTTTCAGCACATCACATATTCTAGTGTTGTCTCCTCTAGAGCTTTATGGTATCTTTTAGGGTTGACACTGGTGGCCAAGAAGAGCTAGGGCAGAAAGTAATTTCCCAGTTGCTGATTTATGGCCCTACTAAACAGTTCTGAAAAGCACAGTGAGAATTTTCTGGGCCTTATGTGGTTCCAGCTGACTGGAAGCTCTAGGCTGTTATTTGATCATGTGGAGTAATAAAACTGTGAAAACTAATTAACTTTTGGGACTACTGCAAAACAAACTAGTTCATGCAAAAAAAAAAATGACTCTACACTTGCAAGCAACAGTGACTTTATGAGTTTATAAGCCTGTATTTAATGACCAAGCATGTAGTATGATGCATGAAGTATGTTCCTTTGGCTGACATCTAAAGCCAAACTAAATGGAACAAGCTCTATTGATCACTGAGGATCTACATACCAGCTTGGGATAACACTCTTTTTCATCCTTATTAATGATGTAGCTGATGTGTGGGAGGAATTTTGACACAAAGCTGCATTGAATGTTTTTTTTTTGTAGCCTGAATTACACACACCCAACCCAGGCTGATGCATTTCATTCAAAGAAAGATGCTCTCTTGTCCTCATTGCCCCTACAGGAGCATGTACTTAGAATTTGAAAGAGAAACCACCTTAAATGCAGGAAAGCTGTGATGTGATGGGATTTTTATTTAGTTAGTTAGTTTAATTTGTTTCCACTGCCCATTCTGATGGATGCACTTGAATTGTCACAGTGCTCAGTTCCAGAGTACCAGCTAGCATAGGTAATTCCCAAGCTTTGGTTCCCCCACCTAAGCTGAGTATTATTGCAGAGCTATTATTTGACCTAAAATGTGTGTGTGCATACTCACTGCTATAGAATTCTGCTTTTTCACGCATTAAATCAAGTCCCTGTGGATTTTCACCTCCCTCCCAGATCTGGCAGACAGTGAAAAAGAAGCTATTTTTAATCTGAAATGTTCTGTGTTTCAAGTTCAGAGTATAAAATGTCATTTCTTTCTCCTGACAAGTTTCATGGCTGATTGCTATAAAACTCCTTGTCTTTAAAGGAAGGATAAACTTCCTGCAGGAAGGGCAAAAGTTCTGATGTTGGGGGCTATGGATGCTGGTTCTTTTGGGAAACTGAAAAACAGTGACAATGACTGTTCTTGGATTAAAGAATTGACCAAGGGGGTGGAATGAGTTAAGAGAGGAGTCTAGCAAAGTCCAGTGTGGCAGAGTGGAATCAGGAGACCCAGTTCCACTCCAGGAGGGGAGATGATGGTCATTGGATTAGGAATCATTTAACTGAAACAGTATTTGTGGCAACCACAGAGATCAGCATCACTGGCAGATCAGCACTTACACACCTTCCATCAGCTTGCTGTCACTTCAGTTCTGTCATCCTACTGGAGTCACTGCTCCATCTGTCCTCTCAAAAGGCTGGCACGTGTTGTCCAGGAGAGAAGAAGAGTTTATGGTCCAAGTATTCTATGGGTGTAGAAAAAGAGTGTTTCTCTCAGCACTGCCTGTGCTGTTCTGTGCCTGAGCCCAGCCTGGTGGGTCTGAGGGGAAATTCCCTTCGAGAGCAGGGCCATCCTGTCCTGGGTGTGGTGATGGGCACAGCAAGTTGCCACCACCAAGGTGCAAACACTTCTCTCAGGGCTGAGACCACTGGTTTCTTTATGCCCCAAAGGAAGGAGGAGGGAGAGAGGCAGGGCAGATGTGACTGCAGAAAGGCTTGGGCTGGGGAGAGCAGCATTCCTGGTTTGCAGGGTAGCTGTAGGTCAGGGATTCAGGCCAGGCAGCAGCAGGCTGGATGCCCTGGGTGTGACAGGAGCAGTGTTCCCCTGTCAGTGCTGAACCTTCTCCCTCCAGCACTGGTGAGGCTGCTTCAGTGCAAACCCAAGCTTCTTTTTCTTCTGGCTCCCAGTGCTGAAGGGGCTGTTTGTGACAGTCTAAGTGGTCTCTGCTGATGGCCCCCTGAGCTGAGGCTGCCCTCACCCACCCTGCTGCAGCACTGGGCTCCTGGGGTGTCTCTGCCTGGCCTTGCCTCACTGGTGTTGCTCACCAGATATGTCACTAAGCAGCAGCAGAGAGCGACCCAATGGCTCAGATCTGATTAACCTCTACAACTTTATCCTGGGTCTTAATTGGATTAGCTGCAGGGGGGTGGCTTTGCTGTTGTTCTGGTTTTTTTTTCTTAAACAGGTACTTATCCCTGTGACATCTGATGCAAGCAACAAGTTAGAATAGTAAGAGCTGTGAATAAACAAGTGGTGTTTGCTGTTTTTCCTGCTGAACTAACAATTCCTGCCCTTCCTTTCTGAAAAACTGATGCCTGAGAGATGGCTCTAAGCCCTGGAGTAGGATCTCTTGGGAGGTGTGGGTCTCACCTGGATGCCAGGCCAGAAGTCCCTGATTGCTGACTGCAGTTCTGTCACTTTGGGGAAAATTTCTTCTCAGAAAATGTTCAAAGCAGTATTAACTTCCCATGTTCAGTTTCTTTCATCTTTTCTCTAAGCTTTTTAGTTTCCTTCAGGGCCTGATTCTTCTGCACCTCAGGGTTTTTGCTTGTATCACTGCAGTGACTGTGGGGAATTGGCTTTATTCAACACTCCAATAGGCCTTCCTCTTCAAGGGCTCCACAGCTTGTTCTCCAGTATCAGTTCATTTAGTTTTGCAGGTGGGAACATGGAATAAGGAGAGTGATCATATCCAGTGGGGGACAGACTGTGACAGACCTAAAAAAGGAATGGAATCCATTTGATCATGGGGTTGCTCCTCCTCCCTTGAGCTGCTGTCTGCCTGTGTGCTGCCAGATGAGAAAATGGAGAACCAGTTTGCAGAAGACTTTTCCTTATGACCATCCTTCTGCCTGTGGCAACCAGTTACCTCTTCAACAAGCTTAAAATAGAAGTCTTTCTCCTTGCCATAGCTGTAATTGGTCCTGGATTGGGCACTGGAGAGGGTCATTCACCCCTCTGGGATGATGGAAGGGGTGCAGGCTGCTGAGAAGCTCTCTCACATCTGCTTCTAGACAGCTGTGCACAAAAGGAGTCAATTGTAGGTGTGATATGAGAGCAAGGCTCTGTTCCAGGAGGAATAATAGATGTACCAGCACCACTCTAGCTGATACAAGATCAAAAGTGATGTTCCATTAAAGCTGGTAATACTGCCTGGCTTGGCAAAAGGGCTGAGAAACTGTTCCAGGGTTTTAATGTATGTTCACATCAGCTGTCTGCCATAGTGAGGATCAGCCCTTTGCTTTTAGTCCATGTACTAAATGAGGTTTAGTGTCCTGGTAAAAATGTAACTCCAGGGAATTCCCTCTTTGTCTAGGGCTTGAATGTGATTAATTTGTGAACTCTGGGTGCGTCCCAGTTGCAGTCTCACCATAGAGGGTTGAGGGCTTCATTGCACTTGGGCTGCCTATATGGGGTGTGTGGTTGTCAGGCATGGACTCTGGGTGCTGCTTGGAAAGACACTGTGACCATGAGGTGGAATTATGATGGTTCTTAGTTTCATCTTTCAGATTGAATGGATTCATGTGTTTTGTGCCCACTGGCCCCTCAGCAGCTTGCAGGCTGGGTATGTAAATTGGAAGCTGCAGAGGATGAGTGATCCATTAATAGGTGCAATCTGATGCTCATGGAAATGAACACATTTAATGTTGCATGCAATGGTTTGTTCGAGTTTTTAAGTTGCCCCAGGATCTCTTACTTGGA
Organism: Corythornis vintsioides; assembly: GCA_025447755.1. Classification (NCBI taxonomy): domain Eukaryota; kingdom Metazoa; phylum Chordata; class Aves; order Coraciiformes; family Alcedinidae; genus Corythornis; species Corythornis vintsioides. The sequence goes on along the minus strand of JAOEGS010013516.1, from coordinate 48,410 downwards.
ATTCCGTGGCTCAGGCTATATTGGTTACAAAAGCAATACAAAGGGAGAGGCTCTGTGGTTTCAGGAGGTTGGCTGTTCTTTTGTCTGTGAGTATCACTTACACTTTTTCTGTATCAAATGTTATTCCAAGGAAGCTGTGAAAATGTGAAATGCAATGTTATCTGAAAACAAAGCCTGGCAGTCCAAATTCACTGTATCCACAGAAATCTCTGTCTTTGGAGATCTGTCCAGATACTATTTTTCAGGAAAAGCCAAGTTTTAGTAGATAATTTTTCATTATTAGGCTTTCATAGAAGGATGTAGAGGACTAGGAGGATTTGGTGGGTCATTAAAAGAAATACTGTGGGGTTTTAAACACAAGATGATTTCCCAGACCCTCTGAAGGGGCCTCTTTTGCTTCCTTTGAGGGCCCAGTGCTAATTTCATTAATGTTTTCAGAAGGGTAAGGACTGATTTTTAACTTTACAGTGTTTGTTGAGCATGCAGACATGCTTAAAGAGCTCTTCTTTTGCTGAGGGGTTTATTCAAGGAAGCTCTCACAACATGCACCCCTTCTGTGGTAGAGCATTGGTGTGATAAACTCCATTTTTCCAGCATGTGAGGTGGTGATGATTCCTCAGATGCTGAGAGGCTGCACTCTGGAAACACTGGCACTTCTTGCTCTTCCTTCTAGCACTGAGACAAATGCTTCAGCTTGGCAGGTGAGCCTGGGCTGAAGGGGCAGCTGCAAATATGCAGGGACAATATAGTGATACACGCCATAAAGTTGTGCCAATGAGAAAGGGATATTCAGGCTCAAATGAGAAGCCTGAGGCTTCTATGGTTTATTTTGTTATTTTCTAAGGTGAAGTGCTGGATCCAAACCTTGCTAATAGCCAGCATCTTTCATGTCAGGGAAAAAAAACCCCAAACCTTTGCTAGCATCTTCCTTGGTCCCAGCCTCTCTAAATGCTGGTATTTGCTTGAAGGCAAATATGCAGGCACAATGCAGCTGATGACATTTTTACTTGAGCTGCCTCCAAACTCCGTAGAGGTGACAACTGGAGCAAGCAACACTGGTCAATTAAAATGTCCATTTAATTTTCATTGCCATAATAAAGACTAATGGAAAGTGAAATGAATTATTTTATGCAGTAGGACAGGAATTAATCTCAGCTAAGCAACCCAGTCTGTTATACTTCCCGACTTGCTCCAACAAATATTTGTGTATGCAGAGAGATTTTCTAGCATAGAAATGCTAAGAGTGTGACAGCCATGGGAGCTGGACTGGTTTGTTTTCTAGCTGTGTTCCCTCCCTTGGTTGATGGGTTTATTCCTGTCTGCAGAGCCCAGAGCAGCTTCCCAGCAGGGCCACACCACCTTCCTGACTGTCCCAGGCTCACTGCTGTCCCCAGGGGTGCAGTGGCTTTGCTGCCCCATCACTGCTTCTGGGTAGCACTTTACTGCAGGGCTACAAATCTTCCCTGAGTATCTCCTGGCCAGCTCCTCAAAGTCACTCCCTAGGATGAGCAGAGCCTGGTTATATCTGTTGTCCATCTGTCCCTTCCTCCCTCATCCTCACTATGGTTAATTGTTAGCCTCTGCCTGGGAAGCTTGCCTCTTAGCATGGTGCTGATGGGATCTTTCCACCGAGGATTAAGGCTGGGGTGGATTGACAGGAGACAGTATCTGTGCTGTGGGAAGTCTGCCAATTGTGTGTGGGCTCAGTGCTGCTGCTCTTCCAGTTACTCCAGTTCATGTCAGGACATAGGCAAGGGTTGGATGCAGCTCCATGCCCCCTCACCAGGGTCAGCTGGCCAGATGTGGCCTGGTGCACTCTATGGGAGTGGCTTGTGTTAAGATTTTCTGTCTCTTTACATCAGCTGCAGCATCCCATGGAGGTGGTTTCATAGCTGGCTCATCAGGTGGTTCCCACAGTGTGATCTCGGTGCTTTAATTGAGGACGTGGCTAATGACAGCAGCATAGGAGGGTGCTGGCAGTTGGAGTTGAGATGTCATTTCTTACTGTACCATGCTCCCTAGGTGGCTAATGTGTCTGTAAATCACACAAGTGCTTTCCTGTAGCTTGGCTTTCTGTTCCTGCCTCAGCTGCCAGGATTTCATGGGACACAGAACTCAGCTCTTGGCAAAAGCACAGCCTCCTTTCCTTATAGAGGTGCTTAGTATGTGTTTCCAGAGCTCTGAAGTGTAGCTGAGGGCTCTGCTCAGCTCACTGAACCCAGGCCCTGAGGAATGGCTATTTCTTTTTGCTTTATTTGGTTTGCTTTCCCATGAGTCTGTGATTTTCCCTGTATGTGCCAGGCAGCAGGGGGGATCCCTTGGTATTTCAAAAGGTAGGAGAATCCTCTTTGGTTCCTGCAGAACACATATCACCTTCAGGAAAGAGCAACAAGGGTCTCCAAGGACTTGTTAGGAGCAGATAAGGAGGCCAACAAGGTGTCTGTTCCCTTGCAAGGACAATCTGGGGCCTGGAGGCACCTTTACTCCCTGCTGTCAGCAGCACAGGTGATGACTCTTTTTTTTCCATTGTTATCACACACTGGCAGAAACCTTCTGTGCACTGAAACCAGGGATGATTTTCTTCTGTGTTGATGCTGGCTAGAGCTGTTGCAGAAAAAAAAAAAAAAAAAAAGTCTTTTCCCAGTCTAAATGAAAATCTTTCAATCTAATCCATCTCAGACTTGAAGTCTCAAAGATAGCCAAGTAAAACCAGCAGACTCTGAAAAGCAGCAAAGTCTGCACCACAGGGCTCAATTCTGTGGGCCTCTTGGAGGAAATGTTAAAAGCTGTTGACAGAATTGAGAAGCACAGTTGGATTTATTTTATCTTTTTTTGTATGACACTCCCACTGGCTGGTCCCATGTCCCTTTAAGCCACTTGAGATAACATTTCTTTTGCTTCTTTCATTTAAACTGGTTTTATCCTGGTTCATGGCACTGTACAAGTAGAAATTAAAACCCTGCTCAGTATTTTCTTGCCTATCCTACGTGTTCTCCATCTCCAGACCCTTTCAGCTCTCCCCAGCTCTCCCCCCTTCCCTCCCCAGCCTGCCTTGAAGGGCTGGGAAAGCCGACGCTGGCACATTCTGTTCCCTGGCTGATTGTTGTGGGGTTGTGTTTGTGTGGGGAAGGTCACCAGACACAAAGACCACCAGGCAGGGCTTGGAGGGGGGGAGGTTCAGACCCTCTCCATTCAGTCCCTGTGGCAATGGGTGGGAAGAGTCTTGTTTGCATGACAGGATTTCAGGGGGAAGTTGCTTTTTGTTTGGGTTTCTTCCACGGCTACTGCATAGGCCCTGGGGGGCTACAACAAAAGTAGAGTATCTCTGTGGGATTGGTGGGGTTGAAGCTGAGATAACCAAGAAGCAAAGCCACCAGTGCAGGAGTTACTGAGCCAGAGCCAGCCACACTGCACTCAGCCTGGAGACTGTCAGCCTGCTCTTTGTGGTATGTCCAGTCTTGGTGGGACCTCTTCTTGGGTGTGTGAATCCTGTGGGCTAAGATTCCCAGCTGGATGAATGCTGTGGAATTCCCTGTCTGTGGAGTGAAGGTTGTAATGCAGGGGACAGCTCCATAGGCTGCCACAGTGGCTGTGCTTCCCTGAATGGTTTAGAGACTCCCAGCCAGTGACATCTGCCTCTTTGCTGGCCCATCAGCTCCACACTTCTGAGAGCATCCTTGTGTTTAAACAGTGCTCACTTCCCTGTCATCCCCCTGGGAAGCTGGGTGCTGTCCCTCTGTGCAGCTCTCCCCTACTCCCCCCCATCCTTTGAAAGCAGCTCAGTCTATGTTTACCAGTGGTACTCACAAAGACAAACATTGTCAGGGTCTCATTATAACTGTCCCAATTACCCCGAGTTCATTTGCATAAGAAGATTGACCAGCCTGTGGTAGTAGCTTTGCCTTGGTTGTTTGATATGGGACATGTAGATTTGGGGAACAGAAACGAACTAGAGTTCCCAGGCTGGGTGTGTGATGATGACAGTTCTGGTCCCTGACAGCATGAGTGCTACAGGAGCCCTTCCTGGAAGGAGGATGACTTAGCTCCCAGCCACTGGCAGCACAGGTCTGCCTGATTCAGCTGTAATAGCTGCCAACTTCCCAGAGATGCAGAGTCAAGGAGCCCCAAGCACCCGAGCTCCTGGCTGTGCCATCTGAGTAAATCCTTCTCTGTCTAGTGCCTATGTGTGTATTTATGTATTTATTTTTAGTAGGCGTTGACCCTGGTGAATGCTTTCAGACTGAGCAGTGACCTGCCTTGTGTTGTCACCTCCCTCAGGCATAACCTCTTCTCCGTGTTTGGATTTCTTCCAGGGCGCTTGCTGTTCCCGCAGGCAGGCATCGGGGAGAGGAGAGCAGCTGGGATGAAGCCCAAGTCAGGCAGCAGGCTGCAGTGCTCTGCTCTCCTGACCCGGGGCAATCGCTGGTGCTGGTAGCTCTCGTTCACACGGCGGCAGCTGCGCGGCTCCCGCTACTCTCCCTGAATCGAGAACCATTCACGTTCTCGTTCCCTTCCCCCCAGTGCCATATGTAACGTGATCTGCCTGTGCCCGGGCTGGCAGATGGAAAAGCAAGGCATTCCGCTGTTTGTAGGGATGGATCCTCGTGGGTTCAGCTGGCCTGTGAGGTTGCAATGTCCAAGCTTATCAGCTTTGGCAGGGCAGCCCTTCTGGAGACCCCGACAGTCCCTCTGCCACTGCTGTGGGAGCTGTGGCTGTGCAAATGCTCATCCATCCCTCCACTCCCTTCTGTTTCCAGGAGAGACATCATTTCTTGCTGGTACTTCTGCAGGTGCTTTGACCCTCCCCCATAAAAAGAGCTCTCTATTGGCAATTGCCAATTTTTGCTGGTCAGTGAAGTGGCAATACCTCAGTATGGCAGTCCCTCATGGAGGTGGCTGGGGCACAGGCAGCTCATCTCAGCTACAGCAGCATTTTGAGCCTCTTGGATCCTCGAGTGAATTACTTCATCCCTCTGCCTTGGGTTCCCAGCCCGTGAAGTGGAACTCTTTATTAGGTGTTACCACCACTGTGAATCATGAAGAGTGGCAATTACACTTTCAAAATGTACTCTGGGGCAGAGACCTGATTGCTGACAGCCAGATCTCAAATCTCTGTCCTATATTTTTGGACTTCTCCGAGAGGGATTGATGATCCAGCCCAGATTTCTCCAGAATTCCTTTTCTATTTCTTGTGTGTGTGTGTAGAAATACTCATGTATTTTCTCAGATGACTTGGTGCTTGTGCTCTGATTCTAGGATGCTGATTTTTTGCCTGAAATGGGTGCTGTTATGTTTGCTTGTTGCAAGGAATATGTAAAGAGAAGGGAGCAGAACCAGGGTCTGGAGTTGAGGCACAGGTGGGCCCCTCGTGGTTCCTCTAGCAACCCTTAAAGTGTCAGTTTGTATGTTTGACTTCCCTGACATGTTGAAAAGGCAAAAGAGGGTCAAGCCTTAAATTTAAATTTGTTTTCCTTTCCATTGTGTTTGTTTTTGGGGGCTGTGTCCTAACTTCTGCTGGGTATCTCTGACCTCTCATTTCAACTCATGCGACAGTGGAATCTGTTTATATAAGCAAGTGAAACATGAGGTCCAGACACTGAATTAGCTCTTAAATGGTTGTTCCTGACAAATATGAAAGCTATTCTGAGCATGAAGGGCTGTGATTTAAGGCCTTACACTACACTATCCCTCTTAGTCTAAGTCACTGTATCTTCTGCTTTGTAGTTGGGAGAATTAGATTTGGCACAGGATCATGTAGGGGGTGACTGATAGACCTGGGAAGATAACAGATACCTTGGCTTATCACACCTGCACATCCAAAAGGGATGGGAGTGTGTCCAGCTTTCAGCTCTGCCAGCGAGGTTCAAGTAGTAAGATGTTTCTTTCCAAATGCTTTGTTTCCCAGCTGTGGGAAGGGTGGAGGTGGCTGGATAATGATATGGACAGTTTTGTTTGCCATACCCCCAGAAACTGGGAAAATGCTTTTTGTTTCTCTTTGAGCAAAATATTTACTCTGACTTGAGCCAAACCATCTGGGCACTCTGCACAGAAACATAAATGGCAATTTGCTAATCAGCCATTTGGAAAGTGGTAATGTCCAGTGTTTTGGCCTTGTGGAGTCAAAGGGAACTTTAAACAATCAATGTTCAACACTAAGGCAAAGTCACAGGGAAGTCTTGGCATGACTGAAATCCCCAAGCTTTTTCTTGAAGAACTTTTGTTTTAGAAAAAAAAATAAAATAGCTGGCTTTAGAATGGGAAGAAAGCCCCTGCAAATAACACTGCTGATGAACAAGGTGCCTGTGTCCTATAGAAACTGCACCACCTTTAGGGTAGTGTTACACTTGCATCTCTTGGGCTGCTGCTTGTAATTGTCTTGGTGCTTTATCCCATCAGCTGTTTCCACCTCACTGGCTCAGTTCTGCTACAAGTCCTTTGATGGGGGCTGCTCTGCTTTCAGTGGCTGCTGCTGGAGTTGTTCTCAGTTCATGAGAATCTGTTGGCTGGGAGCAAAAAAGGTGCCTGTTGGTGGAGGGATTATGCAGGGACAGACAGTAACTGTCTGCTCCAGGCAGCTTTTCTGCTCCTGGATTAAAGTTCACGCTGTGTTACTTGTCTCTCTCTCTAAGGCCTTGTCAAGTCCATGTGGGAAGCTGTTCTGCCTGCACTGTTTCACTTTGTGCTGCTCAGCTCTCCCTCTGCCTCCTTCCTCCTCCCTCTCTCCCCCTCCATTCAAGCGGCATCTTTCAGTCTTCCCCATTCAGGTCTGTCTGTGCTCTCTGCCCTGTGGAAAACTTCCATGCCCTCCCTACCATTCATCACCTCTTGCTCATTCACCTCCCTGCTTGCCTTTCTCCATTCATCTGGACTTCCTCTCAGCCAGTCTGGGCTGCCCTCTCCTCCTGCCCCTTCCTCAGCCCTCCTTTTGTGTCTTTCCATTCCCTTCTCCGTGACCGTCCGGAGCTCGGCAGTCTGCGGCACGCTCCGTGAGGATGCTCTGCTAGAAGCTGCCCCACTTGATGGGCTGATTAATCCCAGTGGAAACCTGGTGGGACTGTTTTGGGTGGATTTGTGTTTCTAGTTACCCTGCAGGTGAGAAGATTTATTTCTTTTTTCCTCACTCTCTTCCCACTTCCCAGAGATGCAGCACGAGGCACGAACAGGAAGAGTATTGCCACTGCCTGACCTTCCTCTTCACTCTCATCTTTCTGTCTCTCCCTCCTGGCTTTAGGAGTTGTTTGGATTTCCTCCTTTCCAAGGAGTGTAAATGCATTGTCTTACACTGCCTCTCTAACGATGGTTGTTGCCTGTTTCTTTCTTCTAATCCTCTGTACTGGAGTGGTATCTGTTTTGAAAAGCTGTCTCTTCACTGGAATGTGTGTGTTGTGTTACCCAGGGAATAGAGCTGGTGAGCTGCAGGAGCCAGGCCTTGCTGTTTCTGTGTCTCAGTGCAGCCATGACCCTGTACTTGTGACACAGACCAGTCTGGACCACAGGCCTCTGCCACAGGTCCCCCAGCCTGCCGTGCACCGGGTCCCCTCTGGCTGGTGATGGAGCAGGTCTCTGCTGCAGGGTGGCAGGGAAGCAAAGTGGGAGGTCTGCTTGCCTGTGGGTGCTCGTGGGGGGCTTCAGCTCTGAATGGCTCAACTGCATTCAAGCCACTCTGTTCAAGTGAAAGGGGAAGGGTCGAGCCTGAGAAGAGCACCCAGGCTGGTTGGGGAAAGCAGGTGCTCTTTAAAGCACATGTGAGCCCTGGGCACATGAGAAATCTTCTCAGTAAAGGAGGCAGAAATGGGGTGGGGGCAGTGAGGAGGGGGGCTCTGTGATTTGACTGACAGGACGAGCAGTCAGTTGGGAGGGACACTGTGCAGGGACTATCTGCTCGGGGATCACCGTCTAAAAGGAGGATTTCAAGCCATGCTGTGGCAGAGTGTGTTGTCATGCTGCTGAGCATGAAAATGGGATTCCCTGGTTTTTCCCTGATTTTTCCAGTTTGTGGTTGTGCAGCTTTGGCACTTGGACAAATCTCTTTTACTCTTTTTACTCTTGTTTGACATAGCAGACACTGGGAAAGTGCAAACACTGCAGCCATTACCCTTGCAGCCCTCCACACAGGGACCCTGCAGGCTGGGTGTCATCCAGGACTGATCTGGACATATCTCTTAAGAAGCCATGTGAACCAGCAGAGTTTCCAGTAGTCTGGCTCCTTACTGCACTTGTAGCCCCTGTGATTACCCTGGATAGACACAAGACAGGATTGTTTGCTCTCAAGAATTTAAACCATAGAGGTTATAGTAATAATGAATAAGCACCTATATAATGATATAGGTGGGTCATTCTGGTTATATATATGTTATGGCAGTTGTTAGTTGGGGCTTTAAATGCATCTGTTTGGCTTAATTTTTTTTGAGCCCTAATAACTTGCAGTCAGGTCACGAGGGAACTGTTGGGATCATCTAGTCTCTCATAATGAAGGCCAGAAGATTTTCTGAGTGGTCTTCTGCTTGACTGCAGCCATGCCTCATCCCCTAGGAAAACTTGCAACTCAACTGTCAAACTTCTGGTGAAGTTAGTGAGATGTTTCTCTTGTAAATAGTAAAAAGAATTAGCTTATTCTATTCTAAAGCTGCTCAGCTTTGACCTCTAGCCCCTAGATGTGATTATACCTTTGTCATGGTGGAGAATCCTCTACTGCCAAATTTCTGTTTCCTTTGTGGTTCTTATGGACAGTGACAAAGTCATTGCTTAACCTTCCCTTTCATAAGCTAATGAATTGAGCCTGTCAGTGGAGCCAGTCAGACCATACCAGTAACAAAGTGCCAAAAGCAGTGGTAGTGTCACCTCATTTACAAACCTGCTCCCTTTCTTGAAGGCAGTTACCTTGGGATCACTCACTGTAACAAACAAGGCCCTTTCCCCCCTCCCAGAGTGGCTGCTTCTGAAGGTCTCATTTATTCCCTGGCTGGCTGGATTTCTTGGCTCCTGGCCCTGTGGCTTTCTATTTGTTTTTACTGTAATAGGTATTGTTTGCAAGCACCCAGCTTTACCAAAAGACCCAGCTCATGCTTAGTAACTTGCTGATGCAGATTTACTTCATGCTTTGTCCTAAGTCATTAGTGGTAATTCTGCAGGGGTAAGGATAAATTCTTCTGGGACCCCATTAGTGGCAACTCCACCTCTAGCTTAGTTTTATTTCTGACACCTGTCAAGTAGCCAGATTTTAGCACGTTGAATGTGTGACAGCCTGAGTTTGTGTCACAGGGAGTCCTCAAACAGAGGGTTGTCAGGTGGTGTCAGGCTCTGCAGAACTCAGTTAAAGCAAAGCAATCTTGGCTTTGGATCTGCATCATTTGTCATCTCCTCCAGATAATATCACCTGCACATCATCTGTGTTGTGTAGCCCATTCTGAGTGCTATTAGGCAAGTCCTTTTTCAGTCATGCATTGCTCAGTCATCTGTTCGTTTGCTGTGGGTTGCTATTAGAACAGCAAATCTACTTTGTCCCATAGAGATTTTGTCACAGTTTTTGGAGTGGTGTGGGTTCCTGTCACCATGTTTGGACAGGAGTTGTGTGGTTGGAAGGGCTGCATTGCTGATTCTAAGCTGGAAGAAAGGTAAAAAGCAGATCTTGATGTTCCTCCAGTGTTCCCAGGCTTGCAGAAAAAGCAGTATTAGTACTGGCTTTTTAAATTCTTTTGGATGAAAGTTACCTTGACCTGCTGATTCCAAACTATCTAACTTTAGCAGCTGCTGTGTAATGTTCTCTGGAGCTGCTGCTGGGACAGAGTGTATCATCCTCATATGATCAAGATAATTCACTGAGCTTTGTCCATATACAGAACAAACACATTTCATCTACTCCTGACTCACTGGCACTGGTACCACCTATTCTACATTTTCCAGATAATATCAGACCAAACCCCTGTTTGGAAAGAGTAGATGCATCTGCCTCATCTCTGCCTGCAGCTGTGAGGGGAGACACTGTCAGTAGCAGTGAGTTCTACAGAAATATTTGTGTACATTTAGTATAATTGGGTGTAAACAGGGAGCTGACTGCAGGAACTTGGCCTGAAATACAGCCCCAGCTGAACAGCTCTTCTGACCATTGTGTGTCGGGGTTTGGTTTTTTGTTTTGGCTTTGGTTTGTTTGTTTTTACTTTTCCTGGCAGCAGTAGTGATCAAAGCCTGTGTCTCTGGGCTGTGAGGTGACTGCATTTGGTCATGGAGTCCAAACAAATGCAGCATCCCACCCAGAGAGGATCCCAGCTCAGCTCTGAATGAAGTGGCCTATGCATTATGTTCCCTCACAATGTAGAAGCCCTGAGAGGTGTAATTAATACTGCTACAGGATTGTAAGATTCTGTAATAAGACATGACTAAAAAGACATAAACAGTAATTATGTGGTGATAAATGAGAATATTTTTTGTCGTGGCATTATGGATATTGCTGTTTTGAGCTTCTAATATTTAGTGGCTTACACCATCCAGATGAAAAATGGGTTTTACTTTAATTAGACTGCAGAACTCATTGCCTCAGGAGACTGTGGAGCCCTGAAAACTAGAGAAATTAAAATGGGAGAGCAAAAGATTGGACATTGTACATATAATAATGTCTGGGCCAGTGCTGACAAGCAGAGCTGGAAAGCTTGTTAAACCTCTTGCCTAAGGATTTAAGGAAAGGTTTTAGCTGTTAGGATGGGTTTGGTCATGGCAGTCACGAGGTGATCTCTTGGAGGCTTCATCTTGTCCACAGAAACAGATGGACAGTGACTCCAGAGCTGGGCTGGTGATGTAGGAAGATCCATGCCTTTCCAGTCTGGGAACCTGCCCAGCCTGTTCCTGCAGCTGAGGACACCTCTCCAGTGAGATGTGCAAGGTGCCCAAGATTTAAAAATATATTTCTACCTAAAAAAACCCCAGCACATTTTTGAGTGCCTCAGCCTCTTTCCGTTAGGCTTTAATGCACATTGATAAATAATAAACCAAGAAGAAGCAGGGTGGAGAAGGCTCAGTCTACAAACACTTCTCTTTGCTTTCAGCCTGGTGGCCTAATGGAGGGCATCTCCTGCCAGCCGTGCTGTCTCATTAATCATGCAATTATCTCCCTCACTTCCAGAGCTGCATCTCCTCCCTTCTCAGTGCTGCTGATAATGGTGCTCCTATTTACCCCGGTCTCTTTCTGGGAGCAGCTTTGGTTTCTAAGCCAGCACACTGGCATATTTTGAATAATTTAGTTCCGGGTGGTTTGAACAGTGTGTGGAATTCCCCAGCTGAGACTGCAGGCTGATTGCTGTCAGTGTTCTGTCAGGAGCCTGCTCTGGAGAGGCAGTGGGATCACTCAGACTGGTGGGTCATTGGGATAGCAGAGGACCTGTTAGTGTCTTAGCAAGGACTTGCAGCAAGAAACCAATGGACAGAGGAAAGATAGGGGAGAGAGTTGCTTTGAAAATGCATGTTGAGGCAGTAACATGGATCTGGGTACCTGGCCAAGCATGACAGGCTTCCCCAGCAAGCTAAGTGCCATAAATCCCTGGTGTCTCCTAATACAGGATTTGCTTGGCTTATGGTGGCTTGGACCAGGGGTCTGAACCTGTGTGGAGTCAAGGAGTTCCATGTGGTGTCCAGCTGCCACTGGCTTTGGGAAATTTGGTCAGTTTCTATCCATGAAACCTCATCAGAAGGCCAGTTCTCTTCTGATTTTCCCTGTGCTGCTTGTCTTTCCTGCCTGCTGAACAACGGAGCAGTGGTGCACTCCTGAATTCTCCTGTTCATGTTGCATCTCTGCTTACAGTGTGTGTTTAGAAAAAGTGCTTTTGCAGAAGGTAACAACAGATGGTAGTAATGTAGGTCCCTTTCTTGTCTTTATGCCTAAGACACTAGAAGAAATAAATTAGAGTGGAAATGCCTCTACAGATTGGCCATCAAGCTGATGAGTTTGGTCCTTCAGGCTGCTCTGCTCTACCAGAAAACAGGAATCTTACACCAGGTCCATCTAGTCCCACTTTGCCATGTGCTGCATGCAGAGAGGCACTTACCTGAATGCAGGTGATGGGCCATCTGCCTGTCACACCTCCCAGCCTGGGTGGGTGCTGAGCTGGGTAGCTCTGTGCCCTCTCACCACAGCCTTCTGGGGAGCAGGTCTGTCTGGGGGCCCTGCTTGGTGAGCTAGAGAGGGGTGTATCCTCTGTGCTTAAACACAGGCTGGCTTTTGAGAGCTGGGTGATGTTTCCAGCCCTCAGGTTCATCTCAGGTCAAAACAATCTAACATGCACTGAAAGTACTGCTGGACAGCCCTTAATCACTGTGCATTGTCTGGGCAGTGGTGGGTGAATTAATTATTTAGAGGGAAAGGCAGCGTGCATCACTGGAGCCAGCACTAATGTTTTCTAACACGTGTTCAGGCACTTTGCATTGGTGACTTCTCATGGTGAGAAGCTGGATTTGATGTGAACACACCTTTGACTGGCCTGCCTCTTCTGGATCAGGGTTTCTTCTCTCACATGCACCCACTAATGGAAGACACACCAGGATCATAAAGCTTCTTGGAAGACCATCCCCACCAGGCAGCAGTGAAACTCCTGTTAAAACAGCCCCTGCTTTTGTCCTCTCCTTTGGGTTATCAAGCAGACATTCACCTTCTGCCTTGTCATTCCTTTCATCTTCATCAAAGCAGCAAGTGCCACATTGTTGGTTTGTCTGCTTTTTAAAGACAAACAAACAAATCCCTCTCTCCAGCTGGCAGCATGACCCCAGAGCCTGTGGAAAGGTAGAGAATGGGCTCTGGGAAATTGTGTGACCATTTTGAGCAGTTTCAATGCCTGTCTTAAATGTCTTTTCACAGCTTCAACTTGAAGTCTGTCAATTCCATGCATTGACTTGGAAACTCTTTGATTTTAACTACATGACCTCAAGGCTAAAGAGATGGTCTTGCTGTTTCCAAAGCTTGTCAGCATCCCTGGGTTGTGGACACTGCCAATCTAACAGTCTGAGTTCAAATCCATCAAAGCTCTGAGTGCTTTCTGAAAGAAACCTTTGGAAATGAACAGGTTTTGCATGTGATTGACCCCTGTCCCAGTGGGAAAGGGTCTACATGTGAACAAGAAGCAGGCTTGCTGTGGATAGCCCCTTTCTGGTGGGAAATGAGAGTTGGCATTTCCATGTAACAGGAGATGAGAAGCTAAAGCTTGGGCAGTTTATTTCCAGAATCTCGCTCCCAGTCCAGAGCAGAACTGGGGTCAGTGCCAGGTGGTCTGAATGCCAGACCAGTCTCTCCCAGAAGTGATGATACCATGGGACCATAGAATAATTCAGATTTGAAGGGATCAGTTCAACTCAAAGCCAACTTCCAAATTAGACGAAGTTTCTTGGAGCGTTGCCCATGGCAAAGGCAATTTATGATTTGGGTGATGCCAAGACAAAGCCCCTCAGTGGGGAAACCATGGATGGCAGCAAATTCTCTGTTCCTGCCACAGATCTGTAGTCCTAAAGGCAGCCAAGGATCCTGGTGTGCCCAGTTCAGCTGTTGACTCTCCAGCTGCTCTGATGCCCCAGAGGGCTGTTTGCCATGGGGGAGAGGAGCAGCTGGCTGCACCATGTGAAACGTCTGTCTTTTCCCAAGATACCCATTGTCTGTCTGCAGCACCAGCCTCCACCCTACTTGCTCATTCAACCGTGGCTGATGTGTCTTTAATTAAAGAGGAGGAACAATTTGAGATTTCATTTTCTTTTCTCAACCATATTTTCTACTTCCATCATAGTTTGTGGGGCCCCTTCTCCATATTTTTGTTTTGTAGTTTTTCTGTGGGGCCTTTAGTTTATGGGGCATCTGTTCTAAAATAAGGAATAAGCAGGAAAACATTGATTATTTTGGGCTAGAGAATTAAGATCCTGGGTCAGATGGCTGCTATAGTCATTAACATATTTACATTTTTGCTTAAGAGCCTGGTTGAGGATCAAGGGAGTTAAGGATGATTGTCATTGAAATGCAGGGGAAACCTTGCATGAAATTGCCGTTAGTGTCCCATTGTCTGGGGGGGGTGTGGGGGGGACAAATGGCTTTCCTGATCCTTGCACCGGGTGTGCTGGGCTCGTTTGCCCAAGTAGATGGGCAGAGGCAGAAGGAACCACACTGAAGGAAGCCACTGAGCTGACTTCACTGCTGGGGGGCTTTGCCTGGGCAGTGCTGCCCGTGGGGCTTTGCCTGGGGCTCAGCTCAGGCTGCCAGTCATCGCCTGGCCTCTGGGTGAGACAGAGGTGCTGGGCTGGGCTGGTGGCACAACTGGTCCTTCATGGGGTCACCATGGAGAGATACATGAAGCGTCTAGCAAAGGTCAGTTGCCTCTTTTTCCTTGATGTAGCCAAGGGTGTTGAGTGTGCTGTCGTGTTGGTTTTGCCATGTGTGGGGCACATCTCCTGCAGGGCCAGCTCAGCTCTGTGGTTTTTGTGGCTAGCTGTGATAGCAGAAATAGAGTTAAAGGCAGTTTGGAGTGTAGGGGTGGGTTTTGAGTGCTGTGATGACATATGAGATTTTGATATGCTGAAAGAAATTGTTTACACCTAAGAGAACTCCCTACAGCTGGAGTTTACAGTAGAAGATTCTGCTGCAGGGTGTGGAAGCAGTGGTCTAGTGGTATAGCCATGGGACAAGCAGGAACCAGTGAGCTGAAGGAGGAATGCTGGTGCCTGTTGGGGTGAGAGAAGCATCTGTGGAGCAGAGGCTCTTTAGTAGCCACTGGACAGGCTTCAGCTGTCTGTCCGTTTGGAAAACCTGCAGCCAGTACCAGGCAGGTTTGGATGGTACCATCCTGAGAGTCAGGATTGTACCTGCTCTGCTGTAGTGAGCCTGGAGTCACTCCATGTGTCCTCCTGTGGGCTGGTCTGAAGCTCTGAACAGGTTATGTAATTTTTGTTCTCTGTTACAAAGTGTTTCTTTTCAAAATGCTTTAAAGCAAAGTCTGGGAAAAGTAGTTTGTGATCTGAGCAGTTCTTTTGTGCTTCCAGAGCCTGTGTGTTGCAGCTCTGCATCTCTCCTGCCCTTTGATGCAATAGCCACGTTCCCCATGGCCGTGGCCATTGGTCTTTCCTGCAAAGTCAAGCAGTGAGCACACAGCGTGGGGACAGTCACACGCTGCAGACACTGACCCTGGCACTGAAAGCAGGGAGGCATTTAAACGTTCAGGGAGCAAAAGGTTTTGTCCTAGACAAGATAGATTCTGACATCTTAAATGTCAAGATCCGGTTAAAGTGGTGCAGTTAAGTAAGATGTTGGTTAGGTCAAATGTTTTCAGGAAACAAGGATGAACACAGCAGTAGCCATGGGATTGCAGGTGTTAGATCCTTTCACTGAATGACTCATCTTCCAGCTTCTGGAAATTCCCCTTCAGAAAGGTCATCTCAGGTATTATGCTAATAATACTTGATTTGCTGGGTATCTGTGTCTTTGGGATTGGGCACTGCAGACTTAGGCTGCCTT
The DNA here is from genome assembly GCA_025447755.1 of Corythornis vintsioides. NCBI lineage: Eukaryota > Metazoa > Chordata > Aves > Coraciiformes > Alcedinidae > Corythornis > Corythornis vintsioides. The sequence goes on along the minus strand of JAOEGS010013516.1, from coordinate 32,938 downwards.
GGGAGTTCCAGTAAGAGCCAAAAGCCCTCAGAGCTGAGCCTGAGTGCAGAAGCCCTGATTTTGGGCTTGGTTTTAGGGTTTGATCTGTTAATTCAAAGCAACCAGAGCAGGCTGGAGTAGAGGAGCTAAACTTCTCTGGGGATTAATATTAAGCCCTTATTTAACAGTAAACAGCTGATGAAATCCACCTTTGGCTCTGAGTGCCAGCAGCCAGGAAAGGTACATCCAGGCCACATCACAAGGACAGAACAACCCTTGGCAGAGGGTGAGGGAGGGTGCCCAGCTCTCACTTGATTTGTCTTGTGCAAACCACTTGCCCAGCAGCTTCCTGGCAGTGAGGCTGCTGCTTTGATAAAACAGAGCAGCCCTGCTCCAGCTGGGGCTGTGATCTCCTCTCCTCAGTCAGACATCTTCTCCTCAGCACAGCAGCCAGTGGAATCAGGGTCCCCAGGAGCAATGGAACAAAGGTGCTCAGACCAGAATGAGATGGAGCCAGGTCTGTGCACGTGGGCACCGAGTCCTCTAAAGAAGCTGCCCGTGCCTGAGGCTGGTCTGTTTTATAGCTGCTTTGTTCACTGCAGAGCAGTGCCAGGCCTGCCCCTGGCAGCCTGCAGCCTCTGCCACCTCCCCCTTGTCACCTCCTCCCTTGCCAAGGCAGCCTGTGCTGCGCTGTGTCTGGGTGAAGGCCCAGCACCCATTCAGCTTTTGTTCTCTGCTAGGAAAGAGGGAGGATTGTCAGGACCTTTTTGGCTCTGCCAAGGCCTTTTATGTCCTGAATGTTTCCTTGAAAAGATTCCCTCCTGACCACCCTGCCCCCTGACAGCCGTTCAATCCAGCCAACAAGCTTGATATCATTATCTACAAGAGGCCAGTGTGCGCCAGGGTCCTCACAGCCAAGTTTGGGAAATGAAAGGCAAATCTCCCAGCAACAGAGAGCTGATGAAGATCAGACTGTGCCACGGCTGCCAGGGCTGCTCTGGCACCTCGTGTCCACTAGTTTTCAAAGCACAAAAGAAATGTGCTTGGCTTTGATGGGGCTGGGGGGGGTTGTGAGCTGGCAGCCCCTTACTAGAATGCCCTGGGGAGCTCAGTGTGGGCCAGAGGCTGCTGGAACCAGTTCTCAGTCAGAACAGACGTGCAAAGCTCTTGTCTCTTTTCAGTCAGTGGCATTTTTAGGAGATTAACCACTTAGTCTGAGGGAAAACAGTGATATTTTGGGTCAGAATGGGATTCACTCCAAATCTTGCATGGGACTTTCCTTCTAATCACTCTGGTTCATGTTCTGAAAATGGCATGTGGCTGTCTTGTCACTGGTAGTCTGACATCATGTACATTTGCTTTGCTCCCTGTCCAAAGAGTCTCTTTCCAATTAATCTTCAGCAGTGAGAGCACTTACCATTTTGAAGGCATCTGGAGAGGTAGGCTGGAAAGGTGATTGTCAGAAACACTGAGCAGAAAGGGCCTAAGGAGGGATGGTGTATTCTTGTGTTGCAATTGTGTTAGGAAATACAGGAGTAAAACTGTTTTTGCTACGTTTTATCTCACAAACTGCATCTCTGGTTTGCTTGATAGTCCTGATAAAGAGGGATATAGAAACTAGCCAAGAGAAATGATGATGCAAGGGGAAGGAGGGTGAAGGAAGGTGACTTAGTTGAAGCTTGAGTGGAGACAGGGTGATGGTGTGGATGGTGATGCCTGGGTTCACCCCGCTCTGCAGCAGGGTGCTCTGCTGTCCCGGGGCAGTGAAAGGAAGCTGGAAGATGCTGGAGAGCAGCCCCTGGGGTCCCTGTGGGTCTGCTGCATGTGATGAATGCATTGGAGGGCAGAGTTGTGTGGAACATGGAATGGTTAATTCTGGCACTTTCCTCTCCCACCCCAGTTTGACCCTGACAACACTGGCTACATCAGCACCGAGAAGTTTCGCTCCCTTCTCCAGAGGCACGGCTCGGAGCTGGACCCCCACAAGCTAGAGGTCCTGCTGGCCCTGGCAGACAGCAACTCGGAGGGGAGGATCTGCTACCAGGACTTTGTCAACCTGGTGAGTGCTCTGGCTGGTGGGACCTGAGTCCTTGGCTTTGCTTAAAACTTTGGCTGTTGAGGGACAGTCTCTGCCATCTCTCAACACGAGCTTTTGCTCTGTCTCTTAATGACTCTCTGCACAGTCTTGCTGGAGCATTCAATGGTGACTAAACTCTGAAGCCAAGAGTCAAGTTGCTGCTGATTTTTGCAGGGAAACAAGTTTGTATGGGAAGAAACTGTGGGAGCTGTTATGAGGAGCATGAAGCAGGGGCTGCTGGTAGCTTAGTGGCTTTTGTGCTCAGTATCAGTTGTAAGGAGCCATTTGTTTGCAAGCAGAGATCCATCAGTCTGGTTTTCTCCTATTTTATCTGGACATTTCACCACTTTCAGACAAAATACATAGATAATGTTCTGTTGACTTGCTGGGTGGGGTCATATTGCACTGCTGTAGGCATCAGCAGTAACAGGGATAAAGTGTTTCTAGGTCACATTCACTTTATCCCAGGTGAGATGTCTCAAACTACATGAGTCATGATCTAGGTGCTTCTCTATTTCTACTAACGAGTCAATTAATGAAGGAATCTCTGGTTCTTGTGAAGGCAGTCTAGTGAGTCAACATAGATGTAGACATGTGGTTTTAGATGCCCAGCATAGCCTACAAATGTTATTTACAAGATAGGGATCTTGAACAGTGGCCATTCCAGGGGCTCTGCCCTGTTCTTGCTCTGTCATTTCCACCTGAGTCCCAGCAAATTTAGTGCATCAGTAAGAGATACCTGGGTGACAGAGTCAATGAGTGATGAAAATCAGTGATGTCTCTGTTTCCCTGCAAAGCTGGATGTGGCCTTGATGCAGAACATAACAGTTTGCATCTCTGTCTGTTCCTGCAGCCAACGTGGGGATTTGATCCATCCATTTGTCATGGACACATGTCCTGATTTAAAGTTAATCAGAGCAGTATGATCACAGGGCACAGCTGCCAGGGAGCCAGGTCAGAACCTGGCTCAGGCTGCGGGGTGATGTGAAGGTGAAATTACTGTGATGCAATGACATAGATCTGCTGTATCTAATCAAGCTGTGTTGTTAGCCCCCATGCTTATATTTAGGTACACAGTAAAATAAATGTAGATCTATTAAATAGATCACAGTGAGTGTGAGATTTTCCTCAGCTCCAGCTTAATAAACAGTGTGGTTGATGGTACTCTATGCCCAGCAGTGTATTTATAGTAACAGCTGCTTGTTCTTTGGTTTGGTGTATTCAAAGTACTGTGCAAGCCTTCACTAATTGAGCTGCACAACACTTAGGTAGCAGGAAAGAGGTATCACTAATTTCTTTTACAGAAATGATGGCCTAGGGCCAGCCAACATGTTGGCAAGAGGCTCAGGAATAGAACAGGGCTTTTCTCTCTCTCCTCACTCCACTGAGCTCTGGAGCAGCACAAACTGAGAGGCAGGTGGGAGGTGAAGGGCTTGGACATCCCCCTCCTTTGGGAACAGGAGATGGTGCCAGCTCACACCCACCTGAGGCTATTTCTGCATAAGGCAGAAATCCTTTACTACTGTTGAATGCTGCTTGTAAAGAAGCCATTGATTTTTCTGCCATCGGTCCCTCTGTCCTCATCTGCATTTTTTTCACTTTCTAATCACTAGACAATGCAAATGCCAGAACATTAAACTGCTTACAAATGGTATCTCCTCACTCCTCTTGTTGCTATCGATTTCCAACATCCAGTCTTTTTAGGGCTCCTTGTCTTTTCCCTGGTTTCTTGCCCAAACCTGCCTTTTGAACTTCCTGATGGAAAAAAACAGCACAGTTAGCACAGAATCATTGAAATTAGTGATTCTCTTCTCTTCATAGCTGTCAGTCCTGGGAACAGCTGTGGTGGTGGTGAAGTGCACAATTGTGCTTGACAAATGTCAGCCATCTCTGCTTTTTGCTTAGGTTAATTTCATAGATTCATAGATATTAGGGGTTGGAAGGGACCTAGAAGATCATCTAGTCCAACCCCCCTGCCTGAGCAGG
>JAOEGS010013516.1:8901-18966 GCA_025447755.1 Corythornis vintsioides | reverse complement strand
GCTGCCCAGAGAGGTTGTGGAATCTCCTTCTCTGGAGACTTTCCAACCCCACCTGGATCTGTTCCTGTGTGGGCTGCGCTGGGTGTTCCTGTGCTGGCAGTAGAGTTGGACTCCATGATCTCCAGAGGTCCCTTCCAACCCCTCCCATTCTATGATTCTCTCTGGGAACCCACCCCACACTGCTGAAGGCTTTGCTGGGACACAAGCAAGAGCTAGAGTGAAAGCTGTTTAGACCCAGATGAGGACAAGCACAAAGGTGATAGACTTCTTGGCTTACCTGAGTGTAAGTAGGGACTGTGAGAGTGTGTGTGTAAGTAGGGACTGTGGGCCTGTCTGTCTCCAAGTCTGGTTCTGAATCCTTGAAACCATCTGTACACACAGATAACAAAAATTGGAAACTATAGCTGATGTTTTTGAGGAGTGAAAAACTGGAAAGTTGCAGGGAAACCGGTAATTGAAATAGTGGAATTAGAGGAAAAGTTCCTGTATGGTTACCTCTGAATGGAGAGAAAAAGCAGGGAAGAGAAACTGGGCTAAATATTCTGACCTTCTCATCTGTTGCCCAGGTAAGATGTCTGCACAATTGCTGAATAATGCACTCTACTAAGCCCAGAGAAGGCTCTAAAATATATATAGAAGTATAGAATACTCAGTGGCTGGTGCATTACACAAAGTTGCATTCAGAGTTAGATCCATGTGTCGTAGGTTCCTCAGAGAACTCTCACGCTGTCAACTGGGAGAAAAAATATTGTACATTTGACTTCTCTTTTTTTTTCTGCATGATTTTGAGAGGAGGCCTTTGCTAACCAAGGAATCTCTCTGCTCTTCTAGGTTGCCTTCTTTCTTTACAACGGAGTGGTACTAGACAGATTTGTGCTGCAAGTCAGCCACCCCCTCTACCTGAAGAATGCATTACTTTACCATCCTCAGCTCCGTGCTCAGGCTTGGAGGTACCTAACCTACATATTCATGCATGCAGGGTGAGTACTCACAAGCTGTGGAGATTCCCCAGACTTCAGATTCCCCAGAGAGAGGGAGGAGGAGAAAGTGACAGAATAAGCTCAGAAATCAATTTTTTAAAGTCAGTTCTGATTTGCATATGAAAACCTGAAGCTGTTGTGGAGTGTTGGGCAATGAGGGACAAACCTTCACAGCTCTCTGAAGAGGCAGCATAAAGAACTGAACAGATGTGCTGCTCTTCTCCCCAGCAGTGTCATGACCACACCTGCCTTGTATTGTGCATTTCCCAGTGTGTCCACCTAAAATTCACCCAGTGTCCCTCTAGAGCTGTGCAAGTGGTGGAACTAGTCTGCAAAGATGCTGGACTGGCATTTAAAAACTACGTGGTGTGTTTTTGCTATACTTCCTAGTTGAGATTGGAAAAGTCAATTACATTCCCTCTGCCTCTGGTATGTCATCACTTAGTAACAGTGTCCCTTCTGTAGGGACTGAGAGAATGCCTAGAACCTTGAGTCAAGGTTGAACTCCCACTTTGTACACACTGTACAAACACCAGAGTTCCTGAGGAGCTGACAGTCTCAACTGACCAGATGGACAGAGAATGTTCCATCTAACACAAAAAGCAAAATGAAGGTGCACAGTAAAATGAATCCTCCTTCATCCCATAGGAGGCATGTAGCAGACTGGAAAAGAGAATACAAGGTGCAGAGAATACAAGGTGCAGAGATTGGGCTTATCAACTATTCTAGTACTCACAAGATTCAAAGAGATTTGATTGTGTGATGTTTTTGATGCCATGGTGATGAGCAAGTGTCCCAGGAAAGTTCATCCTTATACAAAACACTCTACCCCCTCTGAGTAGGTCCTGAGATAATTATCTTCACACATTCCTGGCAGATAGTTGCAAATTTCTTTAATGCTGTCATAGAAAAATCACAGCCACAAGATTTTTAGCAGTAGTTTATAGTTTGAAACTGGATAAAGACCCTTTGTTCTTAAATAGAAAGCCTATATTCCCATCAGTCAGTGTTCTCCTATGAAAGGCCAGAATGATCAAGCTGCTCTTTTCCTTTTTGGATGGAAGACATGCTGATGTCTCTTCTCTGCCATGGAATAACTGCCTTGGTGTGTAATTGCCCTTGAGCACAAGATGTTTTCCAGACTGTGGATAAAAATTATAGGACAGAACAGACTCCACCCCAGGGGAGAATAGGAAAAAATTCTAGATGAAACTTCTGCCCATGGCAACATCTCTATCCACACACTAAATCCCTCCAAATGTCCACTGTGTGGAGAGACTATTTGGCCAGTTATGTAAAATGAGAATTGGAAATTTCTGTCACTGAGGATGTGGGGAAAACTGGGCTTGTAAAAGAAGGAAACATTTAACTCATGTTAACTAATCTGTGTCTGGGTTTGCATCAGGTGGTGCTGGTGTTTCACTAGCACTCCTGTAACTGCAGATTGCTTTGGGGTACCTTTGAAGACAAGCACTTGTAGAAGGACAATTTTTGCAGCATTTCAATGTCTTCCAGTATTAGCTGTGGCACATGTGCCCAACCTGAGCCAGGTCACCTCTTCCTGTAGCAAGCTGTACCCTGGCATTCCTCACACTGCCTGAAAAATCTCTTGGGTTTATTTCACATCTGTGGCTGGCTCAGATGAACTGTGGGATGGTGATGTGCAGGAAACTCATTGTCTTTGTGATGGATTCCAAGTTCTTTAGCTACATAGCCTTCTAAACAATGGAGAGTCCTGCTGGAACAATAAACCCCCTGATTTATCTGCAGTAGCTGGAGTTAAGCTCATTTATTGCTAACTTCTCTGTGTTAAGCTCCTTTCATATCAGGAGAACAGATAAATCTTGGAAAGGTAATAACATTTCTTAGTGGAAGGCCATCATTCTCCTCTCATTTTCAAATGAGAGGCTAACACAATGCCATGGAATCTATTGTTATCCTGCTTCCAGCTGAGACTTTAAAATGGTAATGTGGACTGCTCCTTAATTTAGTGCACTCAGCCTGGGGTTTTTTTTGAAGAGCAAGTGACAGCCAGAAGGTGTCCAAGAAGACAGCAGTTGCTAAAGCTTGGCTGGCTGTGCCTCTAGAAAGTTTCCAAAAATGCATGGCCTGTGTGTTGATCCTGGTGGGAGGAGCTTTGTCAGGGGCTGAAAAGGCAGGCACAGTTGTAAATTTTACCCTCTGCTTTTCATTCAAAGCAGACACTGATTATCTGGGGCCCACACATTTGTAACACTGCCATAACTAATGACTTGCATTGATGCTCAGTCCCATTTGTTTGGTCCCAGGGAAGGAGAAAGTCTTGAATAAATCAATGAAATTGTCATTTCAAGAATGACACATTCAGCACTGGCAAAAGCTAATTATATTTTGTGGGTGCTTATTGACTGTGGAGCCTTCAGAGCTCTTAGCATGATGGGGAGGAGAAGTGAATGGGATTGCTCCTGCAAAGTCTGTTAAGAACAGCTGTGAATCAGTCACTTCAGAGTCTCAGATAAACTTTGCTGAGTTCTTACAAAAGCTTCCTTTGAAAAAAAAAAAAAAAAGACCCAGTGCTTTGTGTGGAAATGTCAAGTGCCACCTCATGACATTGACTGTGCCAGCCAAAGCTTCTTCCCCTCCCTCTGTAAAAGGGCACTTGGATGCTTTGAGTCTTCTGTGATCTCAGTTTGACCTTGGCTGGTTGTTCCTGAATTAGTTCCTAAGTCCTGTGAACATGCAGGATCAGAATGAGAGCCAAAATACCCCCATGCCCAGTGGCTTCAAAAGTCTTGAGTTAGGCATTAAAAAAACCTTAGTTACATGCAGCTGTTTCCCATGATGACAAATTGTGGTGCTGAGTATCTCCTGCAGGAGAGAAATTTATCCTTGGAGAGTAATTGTGAAAACAAACATATTAAGATATCTGGAGAGGACTGTTTCCTGCAGTGTCCTTTCAGGCAGATTTTTTCTGGTACAACTTTAAATTCTCATTTCTGAGACTGTTCTGTCATTACTGCATCTCACCATCAGCATTTTTCTCTGATGTATATGGGAAAATTGCTATGGTAACATGAAGAAAGACCAAAACAGTGGAAATGCATAGAACTTAAACCAAAGATTGCTAGTGGCTGTCTGTGAGAAAACCTTGTCTTGTATAAAATAGGATGTAGATTTTCAGTGCAGTAGCTACTTTGCACTCTTTCCCCTACAGGAGGGTAGCCTGCTCTGTAAACAGACTCAGGCATTCCTCAGCCAGAAAACTACACCCTGGGTCCAGTGTGGTGTGGCCTTCAGCAGGGTCACAGCCCTGGGAGCCCAGGGCACATCTCAGACACTAGCATGGTATTGAGGGGACCCTGTTCAGGGCTCTGGTGCTGTTCCCTCCCTGGAAGATCCTGCAGAAGGCAAAGGCACTGGGTAAATATTTGCACAGAGCTTTGAAAAGCTGCAAGACAGTTTTGTTAAGTAGTATTGATTACAGCAACAGAGAACTTGCTTTGAAATGATTGATTGAGCACAGGAGAAAACTGCTGCACTGGAGTCTTTACCAAGTACACAGATCTCAGCTGTGCCTCTCTAGGCAGCAAGAGGTCCCACACAGTGTGCACAGTGGGGGTTGCTCTAAGGCTACCCAGCTTTTCCCATTGTGTCCAGCAGGAGTTTTGCTGTTGACTGTACTGGGAACAAGGGTAGGTGAACAGAGAGCTTCAGTGAATTCACCTTGTGTCTCACTGGGCACCTATCCAGAGATTAAAATGTCCTCTGCTTCCCATTCCTACCATGATCACATTGAGGTAGGCACAGCAGAAAAGGGTGAGGGGCAGATGAGCCCAAACTGTAAAGCAGCTTTCTGTGTCCCAGGGAAAAGGCAACTGTCTTGGGACTGCCAGGCTTACCTTGCTCTTGACTTAGTACCTGCTCCCCATCATGGCAGTGGGGTACGTGCAGGGAAAGGCTGTATCATGAGGGGGACAGAGGAGAGGAGCAGGTCAAGTTTCTGTCTTCTGTTCCAGGCTCTGCTGCCATCTTGCTGCTTTTTTGGACAAGTCATTTAACTTCAAACACAAAGAAAAAGAAGGAAAAGTCTCACTAAGAACTGAATATGCTCTGAGGCCTTTGGCTGAAGGGACCTGGATGGATATGAAAAAGATAGTTAGCATCTAGGAGGGAAGAATCATTGCAGCTCTGATTTATTTATTTATTAATTCAGGAGCCATTGTTTTTCCCAGTGTTCCAATCTACTTTCATGAAGCAGGTGCTGTTTGATTTCCTTTCCAAGGTATCTCTGGCTCAAGGGTAGAGAAGGGAGATAAAGAGATAGAAAAGAGGACACTTGTTGTTTTTCCTTTCTGCAGGATAGAACACCTTGGACTCAATGTTGTCCTTCAGCTCTTGGTTGGAGTTCCCCTGGAAATGGTGCATGGAGCTGCAAGGATCAGCTTTGTGTATGTTGCTGGAGTTGTGGCAGGTAGGTGACACCTCTGGGTGCCCCAGAGGGAGAAGCATCTGCAAATGGTCTGTGCTGACTGTTGGGTGGGAGAAATGTTTTGTGACATTGACTGCAGAAGAGCAGTCACTGATTTAAATACTTTTAGAGGTTGGAAGTGGGAAATCTGCTACAACTGTTTCTAACTAGCCACGGGCTCTGGTTTTTAGGAGACCTGATAAAAAAGCCACCAACAACCTGTTATTTTAAAATAACCTTGCTTTAGATATCTTCCTGAATGTGGGGGTCAAGCTGTTCCTTTCCTCTTTTGTGTCACAGAGGTGGCATTACAGGCATCCCTGCATGAAGTCTCTTGTTTTCCAGATCCTGTGCCAGTTCTCCCTCCTTTGCCCTGTGCTGTTTGCTTTCTACAGCCTGAGTAAGCAACAGGTATTTGGCTGTAGATTGTGAGCAGTGCACAGCAATCTGAAAACTCATTTTATCATGAAGCCAAGGGGTTTGATTGATTTTTAGTTGGTGCCGTATTGCTTTTATTTATGTTTGACATTTCCAGCAGTTTGGAGGTGATGAAGGTTAGCTGACAATAGATCAACATCTAATTAAAACAGGGGAAAGTGTGAGAACAACCAGGGGCTTCGTGGTGGAACTTGGACAACAATTGACTGCCTTAGCTCAAGATTTATGGTGAAGTTTTTTTCCCAGCTACATAAGTTAATTTTTTTTTTCTCATAATGAGCAGATAAAGCCTTTGTAAAATGGGCTGCATTTGGTACTATAAATTCTACATTCCAGTAGAGACAATGTGGAAAGAATAATTGGACTAGGGTACAGAACTGGGCACAGTACAAACACCACACTCTTTAATGCAGTGGAAGGAGTCAGCAGACCAGCTGCACCATCCCTTGCCTGTCATTTTAATAAGCACTAAATTGGTCCCCAATCTGTGACTTCCCAGACATGAGCTTTTCTGCACAGATCCATCTACCAAACCCTGGGGCTTGATTTAGATAAATACACAACTCCCACCAGCACCAGGCAAGCCAAGCAAACACTGAATCTGCTGCCCTGAGCCCAGGCAGGCACAGGGAGCTGCCAGCTGCATCTCAGGTTCCTGTGGCCATGGGCTTGCTGGCAGGGTTCAGAGGGCCAGAGGCAGGCTTTACTGGGCATCAGGCATGTCTGCTTTGCCATGTGCCAGGAGAAAGAGGCATGCTGAGGGTCTGCCAATAGAAAGATAGCACAGCTCTTAAACAATCAGGAATAAACAGTCAGATGGAGGCACAGGCCTCAGTGGCCACCCCCTACTTTTATGTGGATGTTTTTTTCTCATTGCCTGGCTTTATCAAGAAGACAACCTGAGACTGAGATTGAGAGACTGAAGGCATATGCTCAGTGCAATGCCCAGGGACTTGACTGTGAGTTCTCATCATTCCTTTTTTCAACTTCTCATTAACTTTTCCTTAATGGCTGTGTTTAAGAGCTGAGAAATCTCAGTGAAGGAGGGAGCTGTCAGCAGAGTTGGCTGGTGGAACCTCAGCATTTTCTTGACCCAGAAGCAGCTGAGCAATTAGCAAAGAAGTTTGTTAGATTCTGTACTGCCAAGAACTCTCTCAAGATTTGCTGTTGACTTTTTCTCATTCCTGCTTGTCACAAAGATCTTCATTATCCCTGCCTTGTGACACCAGGTCTGCCTATATCTCTCTAACTTTTAAATTACTCTTCAAGTTTTCAATGAAAGGAGCAATATCCAAGCCTCCAACTGGGATAAGGAGAAGCAATGTCTTGTTATTAGTGGTGCCTTTATGTGACTGACCTGTCGTTTTGCTATCTTGTGTTTACTGCCTCCATCCAGGTTATTTTTAGCCAGTTCTACTCTGAAGTTCTTAGCTAACTTTGTGCTGTTCTGAGAGGGCTGTGCTAAGTTACAAGTCCAGAGTTCTTTCTTGCTGAGCAAGTATTTGTCTTGCCAGCATGGGAGCTGCTTCTATTTTATCTCCAGGGAAGGAACAGGACACAGACATTTTTCTGTCTCCTGCTTCCTTGTTATTTTAATTGGGGTGTAAGTGTCTCTTTGCAGCAGAGGTTTGAAGATCCATTACTGCCTTGCTTGGCTGCTTTTAAAGGAGGTGCAGAAGAATCAATCAGTCACTGCCTTGGCAGTAGTACAGGACTGAGCTGGCTTCACAAGTCAATTGATCCCCCCACCTTCCTCTTTATCTGTGTATTACTGACCTGCAGCAGAAAACAGGCAGTAGCAGGGATGTAGGGTAGGAGTGAGGGTGTTTATTTGGCTGGCAATTGTCACAACCCCTTGTTCTTTCTCCCAGGGTCCCTGGCAGTGTCAGTAGCTGATATGACTGCGCCTGTGGTGGGCTCCTCTGGAGGGGTGTATGCTCTTGTCTCAGCTCACTTGGCCAATATAGTCATGGTGAGTACCAGAATGACTGTCTAACCTCTTTGGAAGGGAGCCAGGTCTGGTGGCTGGTCAGGGATTGGAAATAAGGCCTGACCCAGCTGTTGGTCATTCAGAGCTTGCCCAGTTCAGTCTTGTCTCAGCAGTGTGGTCCTGGAATGGAAACGTTCCATTGCAAGGTGGCTTGGTTACCCTGCTGAGGGGCAGCTTGACTGGAGAAACTGGAAATGCTGGTAATCCAAGATTTATACTCCAGGCTATCAGCTTTCCTTGCATTGGCTGACAAATGTTTGGAAAAGAAGGATCTGACTGGCTCTGCAGAAGCTGCAGACCAGTTTCTGACTGCATGTGCCATGTTATGTTAGTGGGCACCTAAGGAAAGTTGGCATTTGGTGGGTTTGTGTGCAGAATATCCCTTATCTCCATCTGGAAAAGGCAGACTGAAACTGAATCCTGGGTGTAGTAGCAATGCATCTTTTTGCTGTTTAACCTAATGAAATAATCTACAAAGGTCAGTGAATACCAGTGTCATAATTTCTCTAAGACCTGGAAACAGGAGCTCATCCAAGGTCCTCAGCTAGGTGGTGGCAAAGCCACCACATATCTGCCCGTGTGACCCCTGAGGGGACTGCTGAGCAAAAATGGCTTTACTGAGAGAGGATCTGTGTGTGGTGCTGCAGGGTGGGGTGTCTGTCTGTCCTGTACTGGCAATGCCAGGGCAGAATGACGATAAACATGATGGTACTGTGTCCTCTGCTGGGTCTGAGGGGGAAGATGATGTTGGTCAGCTGAAGTAAAGACAGAAGGTCTGTTATATGGGTGCTGGAAAACGTGTGTGTGTGTGTGTGGTTGTGCCAAGCATGAAAGAAAACAACCTTGTCTTGAATGTTCTTACATAATGAAGTCAGCAGGCAGCAGCTGCAGCCCACAGCAGTGCTGCTCCAGGCAGCCTTTGCAGCTGCTGGGAGCAGTGGGAGGGGTGGATTCCCCAGCAGAATGGGTCTCATTTGCTGTCCTCAAGCTTTTTGGAGCACAAATGAGCTAGGGGCTGTGGCCCAAGTCAGGACTTTGAGCAGCTGGCAGGGAGACAGGGAATGGAGGAGAGGTGCTGTCCCTATACCAGGGTTTCTACCAGGGAAACTCCTCCTTCCACAGAGTTCTTTTCAAGGTGGTTTGTTCCCTGCCCCGGGCCAGCAGAAAGAGGAGGGAGCTTCCTCTGCCTCCCAGGGTGGTGCTGCAGACACACTGAGATTCCCAGAGTCTGAGGGAGATGTTGGAGGAAATTTTGGTTTGCTTTAGAGGAGTAGGCTCTGCCAAAGGTGAGGAAAGTCTTCACCAGTTACCAGACTTCTTAAACCCCTGCAGAGTGGCTGGCAGTTCACTGCTCATTGGCCTCCTCCAAGCCTATTCAGCAATCCATGTTTCTCCATTCTCCACTGCCTCTCTCTCACCTGAAATTACTTTTTCTTCCTTTCCAATTCTGGTGGAGGGTTTTTGCTTTTCTTTCCCCCTCTTCTTTCTCTCTGCTCACTATCTGGATGTGATGCTCCCACATGCTGAAAGACATGCTGGGCATTTGCTGCCAGAGCAGAGTCCTGTGCAGGTGCTGAGAGGCTGCTGGGAAGAGGAGGGACTGCTGCAGGCAGGATCTCTTCAATCTTCTATTCCCTTGCACCTCCTGGTAACCAAAGCAAATTAAAACCTTTCTCCTTGTAAAAATAAATATATATTCTTGGAAATAAATACATAAAATAACCAACAGGGGGAAGCAATAAAGTATGTCACCCTAAGGAAAAGAGTGGGGGGAGGAATTTGAAACAGCTACATGGAAATGAAAGCTGAAGGAAGCTGCACTGTATTCATCAGCATGAGTGCAGAGCTTCTGACTGGATTAGGTGTCTCTGTGGGGAGAGAAAATGAGCTACTTATTTTGTAGAGATTGCATTGATGCAGTCACAGAAGTGATTTACAGACAGATCCCACATGAAACTTGAATATTTGTAATATGTACAGCAGAATATTTCTGCAGCAGAATGAAAATGCCCTGGGTGCCATTAAAATTAGGCTAAAGAGTGTACAAACTTTGGGTTTTTATTCCTTCAGTGTGTTGAACAGGTAGTTTTTCACAAGGAACCTGCCTAACTTGGTGTCTCATGCTGCTTTCAACAGGTAAAATGTCATTTATTGAATAATAATAATAATAATAATAATAAAAATAATAATAATAATAATAAAAAATACTT
>JAOEGS010013514.1:24707-63410 GCA_025447755.1 Corythornis vintsioides | reverse complement strand
CCAAAAAAAAAGAAAAAAGAAAAAAGAAAAGAAAACCCCAAAAAGTTAGTTAGGTCATTTGTAAACACTGGAAAACAAGCAAACAAGCAAATAGGGGCTACTGCAAGGGAAGACATGACAATGCTTCCCCAAATGGAAAGCAGCCCCTGAACAGAAAGCAATAGGCAGCAGAAATCCCACCTGCCCTCAGATGTAGGACATACCACGAAGAAAATAAATCAACATTTATCATGATGCATTTGCACCATATGGATGACCCAGACTAATAGCTCAATGCTACTAGAAGGGAATAGCCTGTTCCCCTTCCTGCTGCCAGACACTTGTCTTGCACTGACTCTGGATCTTGCCAGACTCACTGGAGCTCCTGGTTCAATATAGCAGAAAACAGACTCAGACAGAAAAAGAAAAAGCCCTCAACAGAAAAAACAAACATGCATATTTTATGCCAAGCTAGTAAAATGAACTGGCTCAACACAGGGAAGCCTGATAAGCACCAGAGCCATTAGAAGGAGCTGAGGGGAGAAGGAACAAGGAAGGGAGAGCAATTGCCTTTTTTTGGCAGCAATTTTTCAGCTACTCATGGCAATGCAGCTTCAGTCAGTACTGACACTTAATGTCACTATATGTAAACTTCAAACATCTTGCTAGTTCCTATCAACTAGGCAGGAATATCTCCTGACATGGGAAGCCTGCATTACTACCAGTCCCCAAGGGGGTTAAGGAGATTTTACACTCTGTGCAGAACCCTGAAGGCGGCACCAAGTTCCTTACAATTTACTCTCTGTTCCTCCCCACCACATGGTGTTTTGAACTGCCTGTTTCTCAATGTAGCACACTTAAAGAACTCAGGGCATTTGAGATCAGAGCAGGTTTGGGTTCCACAGGAACAACCATGAGACTGTGACATGAACAAGAATCAAATTCAAAGCTGTCATTCTCAATCAGGATATGTGATGAGAAGGTGAGTAGCATTTGGTCCTTTATTGTCACCTTAGCATGGTTCTCTGGCCTGCCTAAAGTCTTAAAACATGAACCTGAAAATGAATAAAAGGCAATGAGAAGTAATTAGTGTATCATGGTGGACTGTGAATGTGTATTTCCACCTGAGCACAGCACAAGGCAGGTAAACTGAAAGGAGGCAGCAATACCAAGTAGCGAATCACATGTGACATTTTATGACCCTTGTCATCAGCTGCAATTAAATGTGTTAAAAACAAGGGCAGACAGTTGTTTAAGATAGATTACAGAAGGAAATAAACACTAGTAGAAACACACCTCTTCCTGATAGCTCGTCCTGTAGGCCATCTCCAAATCCTGATCCAAGAAGTTCAGGCTCAGCTTGTTAATAGGTGGTTTGAAGAAGTAGTCTTTCATGAGGCTAAAGAGAAGAGACAGTAGCAACATCAGGTTACTCAGCTGTAATTCTCTCAGGGCCCCCTATCCTGTGGTTTCTGTTTCTAAGGACACTTTGAAGCTCCTGTAGCTTTTCTTTGCACTTGGTCACCAAGGTATTGCACGACCCACATCACTTAGTCAAAGGATACAGATTACAAAAAAAATGACAGAGTATATGTGATATTTCCAGGAAGAAACTAACAAGTCCTTCCAGAAATTGAACAGCTATAGCTGCAGATGACTACTGATAACTGTACTGTAAGCCAGCAAATAGTAAAGGTTAATTGCTGCTACAGAGGCACAACCTTAGGAGATGTGTGGCTGTGGGATTTTTGTGTCTAGGATGGAATTCTGTCACTCAAAGCAAGTCAAGGATGACAAAGGTGACAAATTGTTAGGAAAAAAAACCAACAAAAACCAACCAAACAAACACTGTCCATTTTAGAAAACCGCACTTTCTTGTTAATTCAAATACATTAAAATAACTCAGTAAACTCAGCTGGGAACACATACTTCACAATCTGGGCCATAGAGAAACACAACCTGAGGAGATGGATAGCTTACATTTCCGTCTGAAACAAGATTTGCAATCACCAGAATCATCCAAGGCACTGAAAAAATATCAAAATGGGCTCACTAAGGCTAATGAGCCAGGAGGCAGCATCTACCAGTATATGTTTATGCCTTCTCCACATTCTCCTCCAGCATCGGCTGCAGGGGAAAAAAACCAAACCAAAACAGGCCAACATAAAAGAGGCCTCAGTCATTACAAGGTTGTTTCTATTCCTCACATCTGGAGGAAATATAGACCAGTTTTTGAGTTTTACATTACTTGTAAGAGGGTTATGAAAGAAGTTTTCTAACAACATGGATGGCACTTGATCTGCAGCCCTTTTTGTTCTGGAGCAGGTGTCATAGACGTGAAAGGACATACAGAGCACCAAGCAACCTGCACCCGATGCTTGCAGAGTAAGGTCTCACCTGCTTAGGCAGGTATTGCTGGCACTGCCTGTCACCCTCTCTGCTATGCAGTCCTCATCTGGGGCTTCAGAACACATGCTCTTGCTATGAACCTCCTTTAATTTTCAAGGAAACAATTCCACTTGTTATTTACAGTGAAGTAACTTTTAAAAATTGCTGTAGAATGTGAAATGGGCCCTGCCAGGGGCTTTTCCCACCTTGAAAACCAGAGCGACAATTAGAGTCGCTGTGTTCAAGTTGGTATCTCTAAGGAGAAACCACAGAGATGTACATGGGATCAAATTCTAAGCATATGAAGAAGATGAAAGATCTTACAGAGCTACCCTGTGTCTGAATTCTTGTTTTCAGGAGGTTTGATTTTGGGGTTGGGGCTTTTTTTCTGTTTATTATTTACTAACACTTTGCAAAACGTTTTTTTGGAAGTACAAGCTCCCCAACAGAAGATGACATGTGGGAAGCATTTTCTCCTTGAGGTGCAAGATCAACCAAACACATATTCCTAGACTGAAGCTCGAGAAGACAAAAGACTTCAACCATGAATACAGCATATACTTTATAATCTTTAAACCTTCTGGCCTTGGCCAATATATTAAAAACATCAGGATACTCCGACAGAATGGCAGGACACATTCACCTGAGGACACCTTGTCTCTTTCATTCTTCCTTGTCTCCCTTCCTCACCTCTCTTAGATGTTCCTAAGAGCATCTTATATTATAAATTTTTCAAGCTTTATTATTTTTGAATATTGTTGAATTCACTCCCTTCAGGGGAGCTCAACAGAATATGGTGATAATTGTGCTGGAGCTGCAATGGTCTAAGGATGTAGGAAGAACAATAGCTTGCCAGTGCAGCATGAAACAGAAGGTCTAATGTCATGGAATGAGGGTGAAGCAGTATTTCTGATGTGAGCTGGCCACACTGCTAGTCCAGCTCCATGTCATAGTCATCTGTCTCAAAGAGGGAGATCCCATTTTAGTTGGTTAAACACAGTCAATGGCATAATCTGCTTCCCAGGAGGTGCCTGTACCACCCCCTAGCACAAGGGATTTCTGTTCTCCCTGACCCACACCATGCAAGACTGAGAAGTGGGAGATGAAAGGAACAAACACATTTCAGAAGTATTTAAACAGGACACTGTCTCAGTGGAGGGATGAAGGGCTGCACATAACTCAGCTTCTGAAGAAGCTTCATATTGCTCTGGGACTTGGCTCTGTAAGCTTGAAGAGATCATGTTTAAGTCCTGTCCTGATTAGCATGCAAACTTCTTTCTTGTACTTCAAAAGTTTTGTAACCTAAGTAATGTATAATTTTTCTTGGAAACAAAAATCTAAAAGGCAAGAATCCTCTGAGGTTATCCCCAGTGAAATTAAGTTTAAACATTCTGCACTCTTACACTACAGTTTTCTTTAAAAATACACATGCAGATTACAATGAATAGAGCCTGGAATTTTTATAGTGGATATAGTAATGCCAGACTCAAAGCTCAAACTACACACTGTTTCCCAAAATATATATAATCAAGTTGCAAAATGCAAACTGATAACTTCTGTTGAAAGGATTCTTGTATAATGCAATAATACCAACACACTGCATAAAAAAAAAAACTATAAAAGCCAGCGCTAAAGACAACTGGAACTGTGCTGAGGTATCAGCTTCAAGGTGAAGTCTTGGCACACAGGAAAACCACTCACAAAACTCTCAGCCACACACCTAAAGTCTAGAAAGGGGCTGGGAAATGAAAAATACCACCAGGTCCAGCATTTCCTCCAGGCTAGCCCCAGGCAGCTTCCTAGGGCAGTGTACAGGCTTCTGGATCCTGTGTAGAATATGTTTTCTGGGATTAATTTATGCACCTTCTCACCCTATCTGGGTGAGGTACTCTCTATTACTAGGAACTGACACCACAGATCACTCCACCAGCATCGTTCACCCCAATGGAATCACTACCCAGTGCTCAGGGAAGCTCACACTTCACCTGTGCTGGGTTTGTAGTAGCACAAACCACAGCAGCCAACTCCATCATTATTCCTGCAAATGGAGTTTCAGTAAGGGGAAGTTTGGACTTTGGCCTCCTTCCTGGGAAAAAGGCAAATTTCTCATTCAAACATCCTCACGGATACTAGATTTGTAAAGACCAACAATGTACTGGGTTTCAGCAGTAAAGGATGAAGAATGTTTTTAACATTACTTACTACATAAAACTTCACCCAGAGAAACGTTAAAAAGGATTAATGTAACTCGGTAGGCTTAAACCATTTTGCACAGACCTAATTAATCAGAAGATTATTTTTGGAAAGTTATGTTTACATGAACGGAACTCAGTGGAGAAGTTTCCCTGGCAACAAGAAATGGCCCACTTAATATGGTAATGATGATATTTAATTGAGACCAAAAAAAATAAAAGCTAGTCTTTGACTGATGTAAAATCACAGTCTACTTTTGCCTTTTTCTGAGTCAGAAAGAATTATCCATTCTGCAAGTGAAGGAGGAAAACACCAGGAACATAAGAGCTTGAGCCACGTATCTTCAGTAAATCAAGGGCATGCTATTGATTTCCAACAATATTGGGACTTCTCAATCCATCTGTCTTCTAATATTTGAAAATACCAGCTAAATACCTATTCTCATCCACTAATGACAGACATGGGTAGAGGAAAAAACCCAAAAAACAAAATCAAACCCCAAAACAGGAACCTAAATTTTAACTGAAGATGGCTACAGGAGAAAGGTAATATATAAAAAAAAAAAAATTCCCACAAATAAAATCTAGAGAACAGACTGGTGAGGGACTGGGGTTGCTCCCTCTCACTTCTCCCTGTTTTGGTTGTTTCCAGTTATGATGACAGTGCCCCTATAGGAGCATAGTTTCAAGGGTATTTAGATAAAATATCTGAGTGGAAGCAGTGAAGAAAAAATAAGAATAGCCATAAATAATAACAAACTCATGTTATCTGTTTAATTGTTGCAGTCAAGTCATTGCCAGAATAAGGGAGATATGGCTGTGTTTACAAAAATCACAGGCTACTGAATTTTGGAGAACAACTTTTCCTCTGCCCAAAATGAGGTTTTTTTTAGTTTTGAAAGACAGATAAGCTATCTTTACAAAATGCTGTAGGTAAGTACTAAGTACATGAGAATTCACTCTTACTAGTTCTGCTTCAAAGCCCACGATGATTTCTAGATATTAGTCACACAATGTTATCAGATGTTGTTCTTTCACTACACAAAAATGTGAGGCTTGTGGTTCATATTTTATGTTACAGAGGAAGGTATGTACTATATGCATTTAAGAAGCCTTCTGAATGTAAAGGTAAGAGTTCAATCTCATGACAAGTCATTTAAAGAGTATTTTCCTTTCTGAAGACCTGAGTGAAGAATGACTGTTCACCACTGAAATGATGAGAATCTTGGCTTTAAATATTCTTCCTGAGCAGAATGTTTCTGGCAACAAATTCCTACTGTAGTTTTAGCAGAACATAGATTAAGGTCAGAAAACACATGACATGTTCTATGTTGACAATAATTACTGACATTAGACAAAAAGCACACAGATTAAAGATGTAAGACCCCTCTTACTGCCTTCATGCAGTTTTACACTGTACAGTTTGATTTTCCTTACCTGTCCTCTTTAATCACATCCACAAAGTGAGCATCTGTCTTTTCTCTAATATTTTTGAACCTCAGAGGAAGGAGAGCTGACTGATCCAGACTCACTCCGCCCCATCTTCCCTTCTCTTGCAACATCTCATAAAGTGAGGTTTGACTATTGCTGAGCTTTTCTTCCTGTGGAGGACTCAGAAGTCCATTCTGAGTCTTTGGACTGTGTCCTCCTGGAGCCTGAATGACAAAAAGCAAAACCCACATGGGGAGCATTAGTAATTGGGAAAGTCAACAGAAGAGATTTCATGAAGCCAAAGTTGGAAGTTCTTTTCTCACCATCTAACTCCACTTGCACTGAAACCATTCACAACATCTGTAAGCACATACCTGTTGAGGTGCCATCGTTTAGTGCTTTAAATACCAAGTTTCCAAGGAGCAGAAAACAAAGCACATTTTCACACAGGTGATGAAGACCAACCACCAGCCCAAATTTCCTTCACTCATCTGAAGGTGAAGATTATCCTAAAATGTTTTTTAAATGCTTACTGAAATTGTGCTTTCTTTCCACAGGCCATGAAACAACTTCCTCTGACAGCCTTTGCTGCTATCCCAGAAAGAGCTTCCTACTTTCTCTTACCTGTGGAAACAGCCCTTTTGCATATCTCATCATCCTACGAAAAAAGAAGTTATCCTGCAAAATAAATCACTTTTTCTTCACTGTGATATATAATTATGGTTTTCTTTTGCCTTTGTATTAGTTAATCCCGTATTTTAGAGTTTTAACACCATCATGCATCACGGCTCAGGCACACAGCAGTAACAGTTCTGCTTTTCTTCATCTCAGAACACAGATTATTCTTAATCAAAATTCATTCTATTTTCATGGAACTTGCAGTTCCTCCTTTTACATTTTGTTTGACCCAGATCAATACGTACCAAAGCAATTCTAAAAAAATTAGGCAGCAGAGCACAGTTAGAATGAAAATGAACCCCAGTTACTCAGGATCATTTCCAAATGCAAGCACATCGTAAACTTAGCATAGTGAACGTTCATCTACCCCCTCCATGTCTTATTATTTATCGCATATCATTTAGCTTCATGCTGAAACCCACTCATGACAGAAGTTTCTTCATCTCTGCTTGTACAGCAGTCAGCACAGCAGTGACAAGCTCCTCCAGAAGACTATTCTTGGATGCCACCACAGTGATCATAAAGAAATACCATATATATCATCACCACCCATTGAAATCTGGTACTTAAAGAGTATAAAATCAACTAAGTTAAAGTTAAGAAATATCTGATTTCTATCTGGTCATGTAAAATTAATTCAACTTCCTTGTATATCTATCCTGTAAAGCAAATGCATGACAGCAGATCAAGGAAGGTTCTCTTCTCCCTCTGGTCTGTCCTAGTGAGGCCACATCTGGAGTAATAATACTCTAGAGGGCCCAGTTTTGGGCTTCCCACGTCAAAAGAGACAAGTAGCCACTGGAGAGAGTCCAGCTACAAAGATGCTGAGGGGACTGGAGCATCTCTGTGCCAAGGAAAGACTGAGAGCCCTGGGGCTGTTCAGCTGGAGAGGAGCAGCCTGAGAGGTGATCTGATCAATGCTGATCAATAGCTAAAGGGCCCCTGGGCAGCAAGAGGATGGGCCAGACTCTTGTCAGTGGTGCCCAGCAACAGGACACGGGGCAATGGGCACAAACTGGAACCCAGGAGCTTCCATCAGAACTCAAGGAAAAAATTCTTTGCCTTGAGGTTGTCAGAGCCTGGCCCAGGGTGCTTGGCTACCTATCACTGCCAAGACTTCAAGAGTCATAAAGTCATCACAAGGTGTGTTAGAATGGCTCCCTGGAGCTATAGGAAAAGGAGGGAGGTGGTTCCCCTTCCTCCTGCCCAGGAGCGATGCAGAATCTCCACCCTGTGGGCTGCCCTGGTAGAGGGTGGAAGACCTT
The DNA here is from genome assembly GCA_025447755.1 of Corythornis vintsioides. Lineage (NCBI taxonomy): Eukaryota > Metazoa > Chordata > Aves > Coraciiformes > Alcedinidae > Corythornis > Corythornis vintsioides. Next base: position 55,477 of record JAOEGS010013514.1, on the reverse strand, counting down.
AGTGCCATGTGCTGGGAGCCAGGAGATAAAAGGATTCCCAGTCTAGCCCCTTCTGCTGCTCACAACCGATGTTTTGGCAGCTTGCAGGTGTTCACAGCATAGTGACAGCAGCTGACAAGAGTTGAATAGGAAATTCAGTACTTTCCTTGGTGAGCTGCCAATGTTTTGCTAAAGCATAATCGACAGAAGAGAAAGGTTGTTACAGCAGCACAAATATGAGCATAATCAGAACAAAACCCCTTGGACTGCAGAGTCGCTTGCATGTGACAGGAGGCCAGTCTCCCGGTAAGCCAGAGGCACAGGAAATTCTCCCATAAAAGGTCACCAGTATCTTTTTTAAGGGAAAACATTCAGCAGCTCCAGAGCAAGTCCTGCAACTGTAACAGGTTCTCTCTGCTCATGCTCAATGAATATGGCTATGGAGCACAAGAGGTACTGCAGAGCCAGGGCAGCCTCTCTGGTTTTCAGAAGAGGAGCAGTAAAAAAGGTAAACTTAAGAGAAATGTTCAACCAGTTAACCAGTTTCTGGGACTGAAGAGTCCATTTTTTCAATTTATGCTACAGCTTACATTTGCTCAGAGCATTCCAAGAGCAACCTGAGGTATTAAAAAAAAATAAAAATCTTCAGTTATCACCTCTTTTTTTTTTTTTTTTTTTAAAAAGAATCTTTCTCCTTTTCCTTACCCTGCAGCAAATATAATTACTTAAAAAACAGTAACTGAAGGAACACCATTTTTTGCTATGAGTAGCTCATATAAAAGATAGGGACTCCTGTGCACTGTTTTCTTTCCCTGTCTGCTCTTCAAGATCATCTGAAAAAACCAGCAAAAATTTCTGCTCTTTCAGAGAAGGTCAGCATGGACTTCTCTTGGCCTTTTCTCTTTAACTCCTTGGCAAGGGCTCAAATCCCTAAGAAAATTCTTCCCTTCAGTCAACTCAAGGTTTTCCTGTGCTGTATCCACTCTGTTAATCTTAATAGGAGGGGATTAGAGTGTGAAACTGCTTGTGTGTAAGGCGAAAATCCCTATTTATTAAATGTTGCTAGCTTCAATGTTAACTGTGGTTTCTGATGGAAACAGGCTATGCAGGGCTTTTTTTCCAAGATTTGATGCACCACATGAGTTTTTCTCTCAACAGACAGGGAGGCTCCAGAGGATGTTGGGACCCGCAAAGGTCCAAGGACATGACTAACATCAGTAACATTCCCTAAAGACAAGGGACAAGTGCTGCAGGGCCAGGCACAAAGGAAGCAGACTCTAGAGATGAGTACAGGGAGGTTGTGCCTCTTCTGCCCAAGAAAGCTGAGACTGCAAAGGTTTGGAAATCAAATGCCATGGCAATGTTGTTCATATGTCTGTTCTTTATGTGTTCAGTTAAATAGACAACCTGGACTTACTGGAGGGCCACTGAACTGCTCCAGTTTTTACTCAGCAATAAGTAAGCCCAAAGGACATGGGATTTGGTCTCCACCAGCATGTTTCTTCCAGGGAAATCACAGATATTTTATTCAGCACTGCACAGACCTCTTCTGGGCAAGGTTGGATGACTTGTAGATTCACACCCATGAAGCTAATACAGCTGTAGTAGGAACATACTTAATGGATAATTATGATGAAGACAACATGACAGTAGGCAGTTGGGACCAGAGGAAAATCTCTGCTTGCCATCAGTTCCTGGAGGTCCCTGGCATGTGGGCAGAGCAGTCCAGGGAAGAAGCATCTCACACACACCATCATGGGAACCTGGGCAGAGATCCCACAACGTTTTCTGTCAAGATCTGCTGTTCTAAGATCAGTGCCTGCCGGCCACCCTGCTCTATCTCCCTCAGGGCTGAGAGGATTTTTTTTTTTTTTTTTCTTAGGCTGTTCCCTAGAAACCCTGGCACATAACATGGTCTACCGTGTTACTATGTTTCAGCCCAGTAAGGCAGTCACTGCTTCTGAGCTTAAGCATAAGAGACAACAGGTTAAACACAGAGGCCAAAGGGACAAACACCGATTAATTAAAGCAGAAAAAGTGCTGGCAAGTTTTCCAATTAGTTCTATATGTGAGAAGAACTGTAAAGACAATTGTGAAGAACAAGACAGCTATCCCTGAGCAGTCTGGTAAAGGTATTCTCTCTGCTGAGGGAAAGCATTAAACTTATGTGAAATTACAACTATCAGGTGACAAGCACTGGTATCCAGTCCACCTTTAGGCAGGAAGGAGCATAATATTCAGGAAGGAGTGAGGTGACAGGCAGAGCAGAGAGGCTGTGAAGGCCACAAACAAGATGACAAACAGGTGACATTTGGTATTGTAGAGGAAGTAGGTGGCTGCAGTGAAAATATCTAAGCAACAGCAAGCAAAGCAATCTTGGCAGCAACATGCTCAATATGTAAAATGCTGGATTTACTGGTCAGCAAAAGAATACAAAATGACTTAAAGACTGTGAATTTATTTCCTGGAAGAGGTATTAAGGCCTGGCCTAGGCTGCCCAGGGCAGTTGTGGAGTCCTCATCCCTGGAGAGGTTTCAAAGCCCTGGAGATCTGGCGCTGAGGGACATGGGTTAGTGGTGACCTGGCAGTGCTGGGTTAACAGTTGGACTTCATGATCTAAAAATTCTCTTCCAACCAAAAAGTTCTATGATTCCAGCTGTGCTTGTAGACAGGAACGACTGTGTCTTAGAGCTATGATGCAGAAGACATTGGCAGGACAGAGCTGTAACGTGTGACTAGGTGACAGGGATGAAGAGCATGGAACCATCCTCTGTGCTTCTTTCTTTGGTAGCCTCAGAATAGTTCACAGAGTCCAAATTTTAGGTCCTTCTCATGATCAAACTTGGCCCATAAAATTACTAATAATTTTGAAAAATTGGAGACAGGGAGCTCAACTAAGTTTTAGAACACAACTGCTCAAAATCAACACCAGTTCTGCCACTTAAGAGCCTGACTAAAGGAACAGCAATGAAGAGACTGCTAACTGAAGCAGAGAAAAAGGGAAAAGAAGGGAAGTGATAAATACTTCAGTTACCTTCATACTGTTTTTATGCTCATCTTGACAACCATTTTGGATAGCTCCTTCGTCTATGCTGACATCGCAGTGGGGAACAAGGGTGGTACTACATGAAGGGCAAGGCTGCAATGAGACAAAAAAAATTTAGCCAGGAATGTTCTGGTGTCCTTGTAGTATTATGCAATTTATAATTCGGTCCACTTATATACTTGTGGCATGGTTTGGAGATAAACAAAGCTACAGGATGGGAAGCAGGGAGCAAAATTTGACTGGAACAGAATGCACCATTTCAAAAATAAATCACAGTTTTTCTGTTTACCAAAACTAAATCTAATGCAGGAAAGCTTTACTAGTGTGAGATCACAGATACATTTGTAATCACTGCACTCTGGCAAAGGACCTCCCCGAGAAGAACGAAACACTCTTTAGTGAGAGAAGTGTAATTTTCCTGCTTAAAAGCTGCCTGCAAAAGGATCTGAATGGAATGATGAGGGAAAGCTTAGCACAAAAGGCATCAAAATTTTTAAAAAGCACAAAACACCACAATGCATTACGAACAGTACAGTGAAATGGAAAGCAGTAAATCTGAAACTAATGAAGGGAAACACTTTCTAAGGCAGTGTAGTGGAGCTCAGGCTATGGTACCTTGTTGAAGTCAAACATCCAGCAAACGTGGCAGGAAATAAGGATAGCAAAACCATCAGGACTTGTAACAGTTGCATGTTAAGCATTTGGGAAGCATTTGGAACCTAAAATGTTGCACTTCAGCTTTTAAAAAAACTTAACCCCTTAAGATTTATAATGGGAACTTCTTAAGGAGAATTAACCCTGTATCTGGCAAGCTGTCCACACTTTTCTCTAGTCCTGCCAATCACAGCCTGGACCTTGTATCAGAGGGACCCTGTGTCTGATACCAGTCCCTCTGCTCTGGAGATGCTTTGCTGTTCCCAGGCTTGCCAGAAGTCTACTAGTGGGTACAGAGACACCAGCCATGGAGAATAGCAAACTAAATTTGTCACACTAGATATAAGGTGATCATTAAACTAAAATAATGATGTTTCCCAACAAGCAACTTGAGCCTTTTGTCCCAAAGTCAACATCCCATATCCATAGGAATGTCCTCTGTAGTGTATCGTTCTCTCAGTCCACAAACACAACTTCAGTCTCCACATTCACTCCCAATTTCAGAGACCAGGGTGTCTTTTCAGAACTGGCTTTTCACCCAAAGCCCCCTTTCCACCTTTGGTGTCACACGGGAAATGGAATAATGCAGCATATTTATTTTTCAGGTGGTCATGGTGTGGCTCTTCTCCCAGCCTAATCCTCCCTGTGACTGTTTATCCTCCTAATTACCCACCAAAGACTCACAAAGGCTTCCATGAATACTCTGAGCCTTCTTTGCAGCCAACAAACTATCACATCTGCTGTTCCTCCTGGGCATGGTTCATAGTGGGGCACTGAAATTACTACAAGATTCCCAATTTGGCATCAGATAAGCAAGTTACATCCAGTCAGTTCTGAAATGATTTTGTTTTAAATTAATCTAGGACTAATTATTATGAATGCCTTGGCCACTTTGTGGAAGGCAGTATTATATGGTTTTAAAAACCAATAAGCTAATGAGCCTGATAAGCTCCTTGAGTGTTAGCTAGTAGACTTACCCAACGCAAAAGCCAGTTAATGGTAATAAAAACCCAGTGTCACTAAGAAAAAATAAATACTCCCTGTTTGGTCTTGCTAATAAATCACCAAGACCACCTCACATGCTCAGCTCCTGGGGTTAAACAAGAAGACAATAACCTCGGAAAAGTAGCCTGGCCTTTGGAGAAGAGACACAAGCCCATCTGACTGACCCCTTGTGTTCAAGTCAACACCATGAACTTCACTCTCTACTGCAGACACACAAGCTCAGCCCCTGTGCGACCTCATCATGATGAATAATACATTAATGTGCTTCCAGCAAACACCAAGACAAGCAGAAGTACTTTTTGTTTTCATGCCAAGAGATGATTAAAACATTTTTTATAACAGCTTATGATTCCTTGTCAAGTAAGGGATTCCATAAAATAAGATAGGGGAAAATAAATTGATATCAAAACCACTTAAGCAGGTTAGTGTTCTCATTCAAAAAATCAGCTGCTGTTGTAGATTTACTTATAGTTTTTAGCCTTTATCTTCACCATTTCAACTGTGCACACACATTATTGATATCCATACAGCAACAAGGTTGGCAATTAAATGAACTACAGATAGACTGGAGGAGAAGAGGAGGAAATACAATTCCTTTAATGGATCAATTACAGTCACATTCTCCTTCCTGACTACAACATATCTTGTCTGCTGAGATACCTGTTCAAGCACAAAAAGTGAAAGTCATCCTTCGCATCCAATATGGCCACTTACTCCCTTTAAAGCAAAAAATATTTCAACTTGCCTGTAATTTTGCCCCTCCTACTTAAATCCTACTTTTGCAGAGCTGGAGTCATCTCCTCCCACACTGACACTGTTTACAGCTTCGTATTTAAAACAGTTGGCATGTAAGTCATGATTCTTTTGCAAATTATAATCTTCAGACCCTACCAGCAAGCTGCAGGTTTAAAAAAAATAAATAAAGCACTGCAAAAAAGAAACCCACTCCATTTCAAAAATGGTGCGTGGTCTGTGATTAAAGTGCACAATTGTTCTTTATGAGGATTTTTAAAATACATGTATTTATTGATTTATTTAACACTGTGAGACCTACTCTAGCACGGCTGGCAAACGAAACATCCCTTGAAAACCTGACCCAGTCTTCTCGGTCCATCCCCAGTAACTGCAATGACAGATGACCCAGGAGAGAGAAGGCTGGTGCACATCTGTGCTCGACAGTGTGCCAGGAGTGTCTGGCCATGTTGTGAGGAGGGAGCGCAACCTGCCCTGCTCCGTTGCATCCGCAGGCTGGAGAGCACGCTTGGCACAGGCACGCTGGCTACACGGCTCCGCCGGCCACACGGCTCCGCTGGCCGTGGTTCTGACTCGCAGTGCACAGAGGTTTCTCAGACTGTGTGGAGATCCAGGCTCAGGGTCATTCAAAGCTCATTCCAGCATCAGTGCATTTCTGGCCAGCCTATTTCCAAAGAGTTGTGGGGCCGTTGTGGAAACCACTGGCCAGGCCTAGAGCACTAACGGTGCTGCACAAAACTGGGTAGCTCCAAGCGTAAGCTCAACACAGTAGCTTTAGCACAGCAGTAGCCAGAGTATCAAAGGCAGCTGAAAATGAGCTGGCACTTGTCCCGGATGCTCGTCGGAAGCAGCTTCTTTCAGATTCTCCTTCAATTATTCAGATATCCACGTTTGTACTTCTGCATCATGCAGACCATCAGTCAGTGTTTAAACAGTAATTAACACCCAGCCAAGGTGATCCCAGAGCAGAATATCAGGGTGTAGGCACAACCCACTGCAGGCCAGCAGCACCTCTTCACACTGCATGCTGGCTGTTTAGGGGTACTGGTGCATCTGCACCTCCCTTTCTTCTGCACAAGACACTCCACACTTTAGAAAGCACATACTAGAGCTGATCCTTAACAACAGATTTCATCGTGGGCTTAGACCATTTTAATAAGAAACACCACAAGTTAATTCATAACAGATTTTATCAAACCCTAAGTGCAGCCAGGTCAATCCTGGGGTTTATTGTAGTTTCACAGTCCTCTACTTACAGCTTATTTTACTGTCTGACATTACAAGGCATCCTTCTTTCCTCTCAGAACAGCACCCTTAGTTTCACCACTCTGGTTAATCCCTCCTCTGTCCCCAGTGTTCTACAGACAGGCAGCTCTGTGACACTGACCCACTTGGTGTGTTCCTCTTCCTTTGCTAATGGAAATAAAGGAGCTTCTGCCCCTTATTGTCACATTTGTACTTCTGCATGGCCACACACAGGGCAGCACAGACAACCACAGACTGCTCTGAGATGTGTTTTCCTGCTTTGTTTGTTAGTACCATCACTGAAAGAGAGAGCTGGAAAGCTGGTGCCTGAGTGGTGCCAAATATATTCTCTCTTACAGAGAAAAATGAAAAGTATCACCAGCATATTGAACACAAACCACACATGGTGCATATTCTGGGGAGGGATAAAGATGGACCCAGCTACATTCTGCAGTTAAACGAGTCCTGGCTTGCTCTCCAAGGAGCTCACCTCACTTTGGACAGTATCTTTGGGCCAGCTACCCAGCTGATCTCACCAGTGATCCAGTGGTTTTAATCCGAAACTTAAAACAAGGCACAGAGTAAGGTGCTCTACTCATGGTCTCCTAAGCCAGACAATAAAGACAGAAGCAGCAAAACTACAGGAGCATGAAATCACCTCCACACCAACTCTGTCAGATCCATCTCAAACCTGTGTTGTAGGGATCCTCTAAGGACCAAACACACTGAGGTATGAGGACAGTGACCTGCAGCTGACCACTTGTGGCTCTGACATTTGTGCCCAGCTTGGGCAACCCAGGACATGGAACTCTTGGCACAAATGAAAAGAGAGAACAGACATCTGTTCTTTGGGAAGTTTGTTCTGAGCTGGAAGATGGAGAGTAACAGCAAAGCTCTGAAGGAATACACATTGTTTCACAGATTTCCTTGTCAGGAGATCTTGTGAGAGGCGTGAACACAACAAAACGTAATAACAAAATGTAATAATCTTTCTAAGTTGCTTCCATACAAACCATTGTCCTCCATTCTAGATATAGGTTTCTACAGCAAGCAGCTCAAGCACAATCTCAGAGCCTACTGGAGCATTTTCCCCACCAACAAACAATCCCATTACCTTTTTGTGGGGCTGAAAAGGTTGTCAGGTACCCGACTTGCATAATAGGGGAATGGCAGAAGTGGACTGTAGCAAAAGCAGAAAAATCAAAGAAGTTACAGTAGCTGTTCTTTATTCCCCATAAAACCAAGAGCAATGAAAAAGCAGCACTGACCTTTCAGTCCTGAGCTAAATGAACTTTAGGGATTTCTTGTCAACTGGTGAGGCATTTTACTGTGTAGAGCATTTCATCCCTCAAACTAGGCTTTGTCACTACATGTACATTCACACATGTATGCATACATACATACATATATATATATATAAATAGATAAAGCAGAGCCTAAACAAACCTGCAAGGCTTCCCCATCTGCACGGGTCTCCCTGGTTTGTGCAGTTTGAGATTTACACTGCTTGGCTTTGAATCAAGAGCTCACCTTCACTTTTTCTGCATGTTTGAGAGTCTTTGTCAAGTCACTGGTGTTCTCGGCTGATGATGCTCCCTGTATCCTGGCCCCATCTCCAGACTCCAAGCCAGGGAGCAATGTTTGTGAACAGCTGCACTGGGGCTCCTTTACCTTCTGACCAGAGATCAGATAGGTCTTCAGACCTATGGGGAAAAAGCAAGGGACAGTCAGAACAGCAGAGAGACAAAAATAACACTGCTTTAAGCTTCTCAGATATGAAGTAGAGTAACTGTGAAAGTGCAATCGAGGCTTGCTTGGACAGCATGTGAAAAACACCACCGTCTGGGAACAACCACCAGGAATATAAAGACTCTCTCTGTAATGTCGTGGCAATGATAATTGCCCAACATCTGCTGTCCCAGACATACAAGGCTAACACACAGCAACAGCCAGGACTGACACACTCTTTCTTTATTTCATTATCACTCATGGACTTCTGAAAAATAGAGCTAAGAACATATGGACTTGCTTCCAGATTGCAATTTGAGCTTTTGCATTAACTCTTTACTTCAGGAAAGGATTTGTAACCTGTTTTCCAGTGATACCTGTGTTAATATTCTGCTTCTGCAAAAGCAGCATGCATTCCACCACTTGCACTCTCCATTTGCCAGAGAGATGTCGTGAAGATTGCTTAATGCTGGTGGCACATGGAGAATGGAGCGGCGTTTAAGCACTAGAAATTCTGATGGGTTTTCATAGTTAGTGCAGACTTCACTTTTCTAAAGAACAAAATCAATCTCTTTCTCGCACATACGCCCACACACGCCCTCTGCAACTGGTGTATGAATTGAAGCATAATTGGAAAGCAGATCCAATATTAAAGGCCAGGCTGGTAAACACCATGTTGCATCAAGCTGAGCTGTGTCAAAAAAATGTTTAAAAGATAAAAGATGTGAATGTTGTATAGAATATTGCTTAGTTTACTTCCTTTAAACATTGTTATGATGTTCTGGTTTATTCCTATGCACAAAGACTTAGAAGGAGCCACTAATCACCCAGCTTTCTGAATTCAAATGAGTTTGTTTTGCTGCTGCTGTATGGGAAACCTCCCACTCAGCAAGGGCCCTGGCGTGCTCCAAAAAGCACAGAGGTCATCAGCTCGTGGAACTGGAAAGTGCTCGTTGGCTTGTGATACCAGAGGCTGTTGTCCTGTTTGATTCTGCAGCCGACCTCTGGCTCCAAGGCTCACGAATGGCCACTGGGTTTCTATCTAGGTCAGCTGTGCATCACCCCTTCCCTTTGTCTGACACTTGTCATCCAGCGGCAGCCAAACACATGACTGTCACAGCCATCAACTGCCTTCAACCACCTCTGTCCAGAGCAGGAAAGCTGGAAATAAACATGTCAAGTCGCAGCCCTTGGTAAAGGGCAGGTTTCTGTTCCTTATGATAAGGTCATTCACTCATAATCTCCTTTACAGACAGACAATCATACTCTATAAACCTTTTTTTTTGTCTGTAATATGTAACACAGACCATACATTGCCTGTAACCTTTCCAATAAAAATAAGTGACACGCTAACAGCAATTTTGCAGTTCCTCCATTTATTCCAATAGTAACTTAAGCTTCTGAGGACTTCTACAAACAAAGTAGAAATGTGCATCCCTATCGACCATTTCCACCTCAGGCTCACAAGGTGCTGGGAAAGCTCTGGAGCTCTCACACAGCGCTCCAAACCCCAGACCACTCACTCGCAGGGTTGGGATATTATGCTATAGCCAATCTGCATTTTCCTATTGGTTAGAGTAGCACTTGGGTTTCATCTGGCAGTGCTGCTTAATAAAATCCACAAGCTGCTGCTGGCTTCCAGATGCGAGGGTGTTGCTTTAAAACTTAGAGTAATGGGGGCTGTCATCTAAGGAATTCACCACCATCAGCTCACAATTACATGTTTACTGTGGTAAAAGCTGAAGCATTAAGCTTATTACTCCTGTTTTTAAAAGCTACCTTGAAGCAATAAGATTATTTTACCACTCCCAGTATTCCTCTGCATTTTTTTTCTAAACATATTTCCTTTATTTTTTTTGTATTTTCGAAATGGCACTTTTTATGTCTTACTGTGCTGTGCAACATAATTATGTCACCAAGCTGTTGCATACAGTAAAATTATCTCCAGTTGAAGCTCCACACCGAGGAAAAAGGGAAATGGCTACTGTATGCTAGTAGTTGAAAACATGTCTGGGAAAGCAGAATTCAACCTCACCCCAACCTGAAACCACAGCAGGCTGTGGCTCCTCGACCTCCACCCCTGGTCCTTCCTATGGCTGCCATTCCCAAATCCTGCACCCACAGCTGCTCACACCCTCTTGGTCCTGCAGGGCTTAAAGCTAGGTAAATGGCTAGTCCTTAGCACCAGGAACTATAAAAATCTCTTTATTACCTCCCTGTGCTCCCCAAATCCCAATTAAGAAGCGTTACTCAAAATGGGTGATTTGAAGTTGTACAAAGAAAGCCAGCATCCCACAGAATCACAGTGCAAATTCAGTGAGTAGCCAGCAGGGCTGCTCCCATAGCTGCATGCGAGGTCAGGGTCTCAGGAAAGCAACCAAGGAAAAAAGTTATTTTTAGAGAGTTTTGGAAAATTAGAAGGTGTAAAATCCTTTGTCTTTACAGATCTTTACTAACATTGTCTACTGAATGCCTTGTTTGTTATTAAATCCTTCTTATGATAGGAAAATTTGATTTGCTTCAGTATTCCTTGCAACTCCGTGACACTTCACAAAACACCTCCTACGTTCAGTCTGAAATACTTCATTATAAAAAAAGGGTCATTAATTCAGTAGAACCCTATCGATGAGACTAAAAAGTATTATACATGAAGAATTTTCTTCCTCCTCCTCCATCTCCAGGGAATTAGTATAATCAGTGTTGTCATTTTCCACTCAGACAGTGTAGGGTGTGAAACACACTCACAGCATCACATAGCACAGAATCATGGTGTTTAACTCATCAGGTAAAAGTGTTAAAGGAACAAGCCAAAAAGCTGCCTTTTCACATGTGCAAACATGGAGCAATTTTTGGTGCTTCACAATCACCTAACTCAAGACATGGCAATGAAGAAAGTGCTACAAGATGCTTATCTATGTATTGATGAAGGCAAAGCTTACCTGATTTAACCTATAATAATAAATATTATACTATTTAACCTATCTAGGATTTTCTGCCCTAGGGAAAAAAATTAGCTGCATGGTGTATCATTGCACAAGGTGTTTTCTTCTCTTGTCTTCAGGTTCTGCAAAATCTGTGAGTGGTATAAAGAGTAAAAGCTCCTGCATGCTAAGCCAAAACACTCATTTCTTGAATTCAAGCACTCTGAATTTTGACATGCAAACTGTATTTTTGACCAAATAGCTAACAGATCTCCACAGGACGATGGTGGGTGTGTTAGTCCTGCTCCTGTTGAATTTTAGAATTATTAGGAAATTTCTGTACTTAGCTGATTTTTTCAGTTAGCTTTTCTTTTTCTCAGTGGCATTTCTCTGAATTTACAAAACCAGAAAACTATCCCATGCACTAAAAATTACTCCTAACAACGATAAAAAACCCCCACACGCACGCACTCACACACAGATTAGTTTCTGTATGCACAAAAATAAACAAAAGTATAAATAAGGCTGTGTGTAAACATCCCCAGTCTTCAACCTGGTTTTGGTAGCGTGAGAAAACCCATTCGACGCAGAGTGACTGGAAAGATCAGTAATGCTGATGAGGCAGTGCTTGGGGCTCCCTGCCAGAACCCCGATTCCCTGCCTGCACTCTGCCCACACCCTACCAGCCCCTGGGCTCTGCTGGAGTGATGCTGCCAGCCTCTACTGTAGCTGTTTGCAGAGAACTGTCTCAGGTAAACAGTAGAAAGTCATCTACTGGATGGGGAAAGGGAGAGAAAAGATGTTTTGATCCTTCCAGTCCTTAATCAGGTCATTTATGTCCTTTAAGCTCATCCTCATCCCATCAGGACAGAAGTTATGTCAATCTAACCCAACTTTTATGGAAGTGGAGGGCATCTTTTCAAGATGCATTCTTCTCCTACAGATCTTAAAAAATGGTGAATTAGCACAAATACTGATAAGCAATTCCTTGGTAAAAGACTCAAGTTGCAATTTTTGATGCTTCACCCATACAGAATTGAAACTTTTTAGTCCTCTGCGGAGAGCAGACAGGAAAACAGTAGTTTTCTCTCTGGCAAACTGAGTGTCTCTCGTACTTCTCACCACTCTACCCAATGAACTTCAAGTGCTTTTTAAACCCTTTTCAGCATGGATTCTATGACACCAAAAAATGGTGGCAATATTTTAGTCCTGGCCTTAGGGATTCATCTAACAATAGTGTAGTCCCACTCTTACTGGATTATCCCTGTTGCTCCCTCTGTGAACTGCTTCACTTTTTTAGTTACAACGAGAGGTGACCTTCCTTTTCAGAGTAACTGCTCCCAGCACACAGCCCTGTGCTATGCAAGACTACAACAGTCATTGTATTGAGGAAGCAAAATCCTAATTGCATTGATTATGCCCCTTTGTACCAAACAGCTTTATATTAATGCTTCTCATTCCCTGTTTATCTTTCCATTGTTTCCCTTAAGAGTCTACAGGCTCAAATAATCTCTTTCCAAACAAGCATAAATTTACAATATTACTTGAGCTCTGTTTTCACAACCCTCTATTTCTGTTGTATCTTACCTTAAAAAATGAGTCTTTGCAGGAAAACTGTTTCTTCATGAGAACCAGTGACTGTCACTCCCATGTGAGGGAATTACTTCCTAGCTAGAAAGTACTTACAATCACTATCTGTATCTGGCCTGATAGCCATGTCAGCTGTTACCTTTCAGTAATTTAATGCCTCCTTTTATATAACTCCGATACCATTCACTACTAGTGGTATAGCCAGGTCGTAACAAAAGTTTTGCAGTTCAGGACTGGATTTAGCTCCTGTCTTTCACAACTGATGGTGGTGCCTCACTTTTGGGTTATGCTTCTCTTCAATCACAGAATCACGATGGTTGCAAATGACCTTTAAAATCAGCAAGTCCAATCATTATCTAACTCTACCAGGGCCACTATTACACCATATCCTTGAGCACTACATCTAGATGGCTTTTAAATACATCCAGGGATGGCAATTTCCCTCGGCAGCCCATTCCATTCTTTGATAATGGAAGAATTGGAAATTTAAAATCTTTTTCTTACAGAATAAACTCTGTATTCTTACAGATAAACTCTGTATAGTTAACACAATATAGGTCAACTGTGGCATCTTCAAGGACCTGCCCTGTAACCAAGCTGAACACAGTGCCAAGAAATGGGCAACTTTAAACATAAATAAGAGTCATTACTTATATTTTTTCCCCCCTATTCTGCAATGTTATTTGTCAAAAGACTATTACACTTATGGAATAACTTCAGGAAATGTTCCCCCCTGGATCTTCTAATGATTTCATGATTGAAGTACATGTGTGAGCAGAAAGAAGTTAAAATTTCATTATTAACATACACAGGAATGAAGTAATAATTTCACTACTAAAGTACCTGTGCATGTAGAAATGAAGAGAGAAGACAAAGCTCACAGGAATGTCCTTACCTGGGAAACAACACCTGGTAAATACAAACTGGATGATCAAAGGGGCTGTGATGCCCCCACACAACACCTTTCAGCCAATGGTACTGTCACTGCTCCAGTAGCTACTCACGTCACAACGCAGTGAAGTTGCTCTGACTTTGCAGCTCAACTCTAGGCTTCTGGCTTTCAGAAATACGGGCAGGTGAGGGCCTATAGGTACATTTTTAATTTCAAGGAAGTGACTGTATTGTAATGAGATAGCCTGAAGAGAAAAAGGCAGCTATGCATGTTAGCAACTGTGAAAAAAATAATAGTAAAAATCCATTTCTGCTTGAATCTCTGAAACAGCTCAGGACTCATGGGTCTGTTCAGCACCAAAGGCCATGCTAAGAGGGCATTTACAGGACAAAAGCTCGCAGGACCTCCCTCCCTAAGGGTGAACAGGCAGATGGTCCAACATCTGCTTGCCCATATTGACCAGAGAGCAGAGCTTCCACTGCAGAGGTGGCTGGTCTCCTCTGACACATCATGCCCAGGACACAGAGCTATTAGCCTGATGTTCTCCTGCAAAAGAAGACACTTTTCCAGCAAGTTTACAAGATGCTCCAAGAGTGGAAAGAAGTGCCTGGCCCAGCCTGCCTGCTGAGCCCACATGGCTGTGCCAAATGCGGTTTATGCCATTCCTGAAGAGACTACCAGCAGCATGGTTAAACAACACTAAAGTGCTTTTCTCTCTCTCCTTGGGAAAGACCAGAAAGAAAGGATGGGGTACTTGATATTGGTCTCTGCAAGTCAACTTTCCTCTATCTGTGAGGCTGTAACAGCTCCCCCCCACACACACACACCCTGTGGGGCACTGACTTTTCTTGCTTCTGACTTCAAACTCTCCTTTCCCTCATTTCTACTTTTTTCTAAACCTTTACCTTTTCCACCACCTTTCCAGATAAAACAAATAGGATTTTAAGAGAAGAGTAGAACAGTTTTCCATAATCATACAACAAATACACATTTATTTTATTCATTTAGACAACTTCCCCAGCATCACTGACAACTATTTCTCTCTTGCCATCCTTCCTGCTCCTCACAGAAACACACAGGCAGATATGGGGCACTCCACAGTCCCTTCCTCTGAAAGCAACTTGGTCCCCACAGAGGCAAAGCCAGCAGGTTTCTTCACATGCAATTAAAGAAGAGTTTTATGTTAATTTTCATAACCCCTATACAAAATGCTTGCAAATTCTTACTGCTCCTGTGATTTATGGTTTATGTGAAACAGCACACATCACAGTGGTTTTATTGAAAACTTCAACACTATTAATATATTATTATTTATATTAATACAAGCTGAAAACCTCCACATTATGATATCCATCCTTCTTGAAAAATAGCAGTGGAAGCACCAGGAAAGTCACAACACATCCCACCAACCTGGAATCTGGTAAAAGGCTGTGTAAAATGTCACAAGAAAAAAAAATTGTAAGGTTTTTCTTGCCCTAACAATATTCTGAAGAATTGTCCTGCTGTAGTTCTGCTTTTCAGCTTTTATTATCTCCAGATACTTTGGTCTTATAGCTGGAAACTAAAAGCACATCACTGGCTTTTGTATCAACAGGTTCTCGCACTGTCACACTGCAGGACTGTGTAGGGCAGCACTGGATGACTTAACAAAAAGTAGAAGTCCTCCAAGCTGCAAAGCTGCATTTGTGATGAAGCAAGTCCCACCCTCCAACCTGTAAAGACCACTGCCAGCTCTGTGTAAACAAAAGCACATCACCCAAAACACCTGGATTCTAATGAACCACTCTACCTGGAAAAGCACTTTGAATGTATGGAGCAACACTTCCTGTGGCTAAAATTAGAAAGGGAATTTATGAGCTAACTTGTTATCTTAGTCTCTGGAAAGCAGAAACAATGATAATAAGAACCAGACTTTATAGACTGGAAACACAAAAGAAACTCTGACCAGCAAAACCCCAAACTTATCTTCCTAATCTCCAAAGAACAACTGCAAAGAGCCAGAGGAACCAGAGGCACCTCCTGTATTATGGAAAATCACCAGGGGTTTTATGCCTCTTTTGTTTGGCAAAATGCTAACTTTTGATAAGCTAACAGACAATGGTGGCTTTGGGAAATGCTGATCAACAAGACCAATGTAATTCTGGTATTCAACATCTGCCCGTTTAAGTGGGGAACCCTGTACCCAAACCCACATCCTACATGTATATCTAAACTACATGAAGTTGCAAGCTGCTGAGGCTACTTCAGTCTCTTTTATTTTCTTCTCACCTGTGGGGGATAAAAACCCAACAAAACACCAACCAAAAAGCCACAGGGGATAACAAGGCTGAGGCAAATCCAGTCCTGACACACAGCTCAAACAGAGCGTGGCTATCACTGTTGGCTCTGGAATATATTTACTGATGTATTTTTAATCTCGTTTGGCAAAATAAAAGCCAGGCTGATAAGTGAAGCTGATCCCTATCCTGGGCTTTAAAACCGCCCTTATTTACTTTCTGCTCCACCAGCTCTACTGCTGCCCATGTGCCACCAACCATAGCCTGAAAACAAATGGAGACAAGGGAACAAGTCACTGGGGTTTTAACTTGTTTTTTCACTTAATACAGCTCCCAGCTTGACACCTTAGCAGGAAAGAAGTGTAGGTTTGACTCAAAAGATAAGCAGGGAATTTTCAAGTCTTGCCAGGGAAATCAGAATGTGCCACAAGGAAGGCGTGAACTCCAGCAAATTTAGTAACGTGCTGCAGATAAAAGATTATCTCTAACCTAAGGCTTCCTCATAAAACCTAGGAGATATGTGAGGTTCCTACATATAAAGCAAAAAAAAACCTGGCCTAATTCCAGCTCTACGATAGCTGGGATTAACTTGTAAAGTTAATACAGTCTGGCTCTTACTGGTTAAACAACACTAAAGTGCTTTTCTCTCTCTCCTTGGGAAAGACCAGAAAGAAAGGATGGGGTACTTGATATTGGTCTCTGCAAGTCAACTTTCCTCTATCTGTGAGGCTGTAACAGCTCCCCCTCACACACACACCCTGTGCATAGTCCTTTGTAAACTCTCCTGCAGTCTTGGTCTCTGCCATAACTTTGTGAAAACAATTCCCATGATGTAATTAGATGCATGAAAAAGCATCTGCTATTGTCTTATGGCATTATTTGTCACATTAATGTGCTATCCCTTTGCCCTCTGTGATGATTTTAACACCTGGGAAGGAAGAAGCACAGTGAGACAAAATGCCACTTTGGAGCAGCACAGTGAACCAAGCACACAGGGCCTTCAAATTTCTCCCAGAAAGATAATATTCCCACCACAGAATAACTTTTCTGAAAATAAGCCTGAAGAATAATTAATCTGAAATGGAACCTAACTGAGTAGATGAATAAAGCCCATATGGAAAGTCACCATTCGTTTGGCTGGGTGAATTGTGAATGAGGTGCCAGAGCTGAAGAAACCACAGAGGAGCAAAGTGATGCTTGATACTTTGAGCAGGGATGAAACCAGAGCAAAAGTAAAGCTGCTCTCCAGCACTATCCTGCTCACTACTACACCCACTGTGAGTTGTGATACAGTCTGCTTTGCACAGCTGCAGTGATGTAAAGCAGATGTAAATACATTTTAGATACACAACATGCCTGTTAGGGCATGCAAAGGACTCTGTTTTTTTGAGAAAAATGAGAAGGTGACAACACTGTAAAGTCTTTTAAACACATTTTCTTCCGTTTTCTTGTTTAGGGAGAAAATGTGGGTTTGAGTTTGTTCCCCCCCACCCCTTTAAAGAGTAAGTAGAAAGTACCTCAAATTTCAAAGCCAGGTGGTTAAGGCAATAGCCAACCTTAACGTCTTCTCAGCCGTCCATTCTAACCAGTGCAGGACCACATACTGAGACCCAGGAGTTCCTCCTTAACACATCTGGATTATCACACAATTGTAGAGGTTGGAAGGGACCTGTGGAGTTCTTCTGGTACAAACCCTGTGCTCCAGCAGGGTCACACAGAGCAGAGGTCCCAGTATCACACTGTCCAGCCAGGTTGGGAATCTCTCCAGAGAAGGAGACCTTCTCCACAACCTCTCTGGGCGGCCTGGGCCAGGCTCTGCCACTCTCACAGCAAAGAAGCTTTTTCTCTTGTTGAGATGGAACCTCCTGGGCTTCAGTTTGCACCCACTGCCTGTCACTGGGTACCACCATCCCCTTATCCCCTACCCTTTACATATTGATCAGAATCAGATCCCCTCTGTCCTCTACAGGCTAAGTAGCACCAGGGATCTCAGGTTTTCCTTGGCACAGAGATGCTCCAGTCCCTTTATCATCTTTGTAGCCTCTGCTGGATTCTCTCCAGTAGTTCCTTGTCTCTCTTGACCTGGGTAGCTCAGAACTGGACATGATACTCCAGAGGTGGCCTCACTAGGGCATAGTAGAAGAGAATAACCTCCCTCGTCATGCTGGCCACACTCTTCTGAATGCACCCCAGGAGACCATTTGCCTTCTTGGCCAAAAGGGCCCACTGCTGGCTCATGGGCAACTTGTTGTCCACAAGGATCCCCAGGTCCATCTCCGTAGAGCTGCTTTCCAGCAGGTCAACCCCTCATCTGTACTGGTCCATGGAGTAATTCCTCCCTGGGTGCAGGACCATACACTTGTTGAACCTAATCTGCACCCTATACTTACACTGAATCACTGCCAATGGCCAGGCCATGATAACCACACGGAGGTCAGCAAGATGATGTAGGAAGCCTTTGGGAGCAGCTTCCCGTATAGTCTCTTCATTGGAGCTTTCAGTCAGGCATCTGTCAATATTGCCCTGGGGAATTTGCAAATGTGGGAAGTTCTGACATTCCAGATCTCTCCAAGTATAATGATCCTTTTGGGATATGTAACATATGCTTCCAAAACTTCCTTTTCTTATAAACAAAAAAGTGTTTCCAACTTAAAACTACATTTTACTGTGGGAAGGAATCAAGCACTCAGAAAACTGCACATGGGATAGCTCCAAGGCAAGGACTTCAAACTATCTACACAGCACCCTTATAAAACAGAGATCTAGGGCTAGATGAGGACTTGTGATGTCTAGAGAAGTGGAATTTTTCTTGACAACTATACAAAACCACAAGCATTCCAGAAAGATTTCCTATATATTAAATATTCTGCTGCCCACATACTGGTTGGCATAGCTCAGGAACTACAGATGGCTGTGCCAGCATCTTCTAAACACAGGCAGAATTTAATAAGTTGAAGAGAGAGAGAGGCTCCGAGTGAAAGTTTGGTCAGCTCCAGGCTCTCGGGAATGGGAATTTATTAGTTTTCAACTAAAAAGGCATGGCACAATTGATAGCAGTTCCAAGTTTATTAGAAATCCCACCCAGGAAAGTTTTGCTCGGACCAAACGATGCCACCTCTCGTTGTGACCGATATTTTTGAAATGCTGAAAAGCAAGTGTGCAGGATGCATGCAAGGACTCCAATAAAAAAAAACAATAGTCTGATGCAACTGGAGCCTGCTCTGGCTCTTGGTGACTGAGTGAGCTATTGTGGCTCTCGGTCCTAACATTTTTTTAATAGAATCCAGACAAGAGCACACACCAATTTAAACAAGACTTCAGAAGCCTATTTTGTTTCGCTGGTGCAATCTCTTTGCGATGACAGGACTACAACCAAGCAAATTCTTTCCCTCTTGCATAACACAGGTAGTCTGGATTCGAAGTGCTAAATCAGCATTTTACTTAAGCCAGGACAATCCTACCAGCTAATTATGCCCGAGCAGAGCAGAGCAACTGCACTGCTCACTATGGGCTTGCAGGCAAGCAAACCTTTGTTAATTGACATGTGTAAACCTACTATGAGCTGGTGAGCTTTGCACGTGGACTGTTGTTTTTGGTGGGCCATTGTTAAAAATTCTGTCTGACTTTTAAAAGGTAAAGTCAAAACCAGATGTCATCCTGTCAGCAGCAGTTTTCAATTATTTTTTTTTTTTTCCAAGCAACTGATCAAATAATACTGAAAGCAGCACAGCAAGCACCCACATTTCAACTGGAGTCAAAACGTCTCTGGAATCTTTGTGGCCATGTAGAAGAAAACTAACTCATCCAAATATCCATCACACACTGGTAAGAATGACCCGTTTCTCTTACCCTCTCCTCAGTTCTAGCTATCCAGGTGTGTAACTCGCCACCTCTTTCAGATGCAACTAGCAATTAACAGAATAAAAGCTGTTCTTCGCAGGGTCAAGAAACACACACAACTGGTTCTGCTCTTCAAGCTCCTTACAAACTTTAGCCAGCTTTTCTCCATACCTGTTTATTTTCACTGTCCTTTGCACTCTGCAAGGAACCCTAAACACTAAATTGAAAAGGAGGAGACAGAAACGTTCTCCAGGCAATGAGGATGTTTTGTGAAATTTTACCTCAGTACATTTGCTGATGTTACCACAAATAACACTTCACTTCCTTCATTAGCCTAAGTCAGAGACCCCCTGAAGGGACCAAATTAAAATAAAGAAATTTGCACTTCACTCCTATGTTTAACTGTTACCGCACTCTTGTGATAACTCCTGTGTTAAAACTAAGAGGATATTCTATTTTTTTTTCTTGTTATATCTGTATCAGTTTTCGGAGGAAAAGAACATCATTTTTAATGTTATCAAAACCCATCAGCACAGTGTGAAGGATTAATGTAGAGATCAAATGTTTGTTAAACACATTTTGTTACTGTTAAATCAGTTCAGAATTATTTTTTTTCCTATCCAAGCTCTACTGCTCTTCAGCCAGAAATGAAAAGCTGCAGAGTGAGAAAAAGCAGCTTCTAAAGCCTGCAGAAACTGTAGCTCCTAGTGTGGCAGGCGGCCTGGAGTGGAGTCAGCGTATTTCAACAGCATGGCAATCAGCAATCTCCCTGCCCAGCTCCCCAGCACTGGGAATCCTGAGAGCATTGAGATATTTATTCAAATGGGCTCCAAGAAACCAGATAAAGAGAATGGACATTCTGAATTAAAGCAGTTCCCAACCCCCCCAGCCCTGTGCCCCATGCAATATAAACAGGCAGTTGTAACTCAAGATAAGTTTTTGTTTATCATTTATGCACCACTTGTTTACATGTGGTTGGCAGTTTTAAATGGTTAGTAATTCAGTACTGAAAAATAAAACTAATGCAAATAAAACTGCTGCAGGAGGCACTTCAGAATAACAATATATAGCAGGAGTATAAACACTGGTAAGGTGGTGAAGAAGAAATTTCAGAGTGTGGCCACCACACTCTGAATGGATCACTATACAGCTATGTTTTTTATTTAATGAGCTGACTTCCAACCACAGAGTATTCTAGCACAAAAGAAAGATTTGAGAGCCACTGCTGAGAACAGCTACTCAGTATTCTCTGTCTCCCCCAAGCAAAGTATCACCTTTGCAATTTATTTCCCCTCCTTAAGTAAAATATATAAACAAACAGTCCCTCCCCAAGATAAAAATAATGTGAAAGTTGCAAAGTCAAAATGAAATATTTCCAGAACTATGTTTATTCACACAGCCAAAATGTTTCTGAAATGTCTTGTATTTCCTCAGTGCCTATCACTTAGACAACCTCTAGTCCTGACATGACACACGAACTGTCCCCTTCCTCTTAACTTGGTGGTTTGAAACTCCAGGTTGGATCCACCACACTGATCCCTTTTACTCAGGATACAACAATAAACCCACCATGGAGACCAACCATGTGTTACTACACATGTACCAGCCCCTCAAGGACATGATGGCTAGCTGTCAGGTGGCACCTGCCCACACAAGTGAAGGGTGCCATGCTCTGGACTCGCTATGTCAATGACAAAAACACAGCCAAGAGAAAGACACAATTAAGGTCTTCACTGAAATATCCTTCTCCAGCAGCTTTGGGTTGTTTTCAGCCTTTGATCCTTCAACCCTGAATTTATGGAATAGTTATTAGAGGTCTGTGAATGAGAACCAAGAAAAATGAGCTTGCTGAGAGCTGGCCTTGAGTCTCTTGAGTGTGCCAAAGCACCCATACTCACAGAGGTCTGAAAACCAGAATTGCCTGAAAACCAACATAACAAGGGATCTTCTAGGACATCTCTCAATATATCAGTATCCAATGGAGTACACCGCATCTCTAAGTACTGGAAAAAAATATGATAGGCAAGAAGTGTGATAGACACCCCCACCAACCTCCCCAGCTACAAGGACAGAGACTAACTTTCTGTAACATGAGTAGCTGTTGAGGGCTTTCAGCCCATCACTCAAAGCTACCAGCATAAAGAAGCCTAACAGCTAGGTCAGGAGACACTAGAGTAAACAGAACTATCTTGTGCCAAGACTTAAGCCATGCTACCTCTGGTCCTCTATGTTCACTTCAAATGCTGCATCACTATCCAGTTTAACAACTTGTACTTCACTGAGTAATATAACATGATAGGATAATAATAACTTAGATAAAACACACTTATAAAATACAGAACACAATTATTTAATATAACCAAATGGTAAACTGACTGACGAAACGAACGTTGAGATTTGCCACTCATTACTCAACAGATTTGCTTGATCATTATTACATCATGTCACTAAATCTACCTAGTGTGTGACATTAAATGATGTACAGTTACATATTCTCCAAATCCCCATGCTGACACACTCCTCCAGCTGGTTACTGTGTTTGAAATGAGTTCATCCCCATACTACGAGCAGCCATGCTTTGCCCAGTGCTGACAGTCAAACCTAGCTTTAAGATCGAAGATGATCCCACCACCAGCCAACAAACAAGCAGAAGTTTTTCAATTGACCTAAACCAGATGTGGCGAGAATCAGCACTTCTGTTTTTCACAGGTTTAAGTATCTCATAAATCAGTTATTATTTTCTGTCTGAATCTGGCAGCCTGCTTTATACCAAAGCAAGTCACCAACAACCATCTCCTCCATCAGCTCACATCCCATGTTTGATTTCTTCTTCATTTCCAAAAACATTCTCAGACTTTGTGCTACTAACTAGCTAATTACATTTCAAATCTCCCTCAAGTTAAAAGTTATTACTGGGGAGTACAGGAATGTGTCTGGAATGCAAAAACAACTTGGGTGAAAATCAGTGGACTCTGAGTTGCTATAATGGGATAGTTTATTATGGAAACTCATCTCTTTTCAACAGGCCAAACTCAGAAGACAGTGGCCCACTATCTCCTCTGGTTAATCTGCTGATGAACTACTTCAGTTTCCCACCTCTTAAGAAAGACATCTCATATCTACACAAGATACACTAAAAATAAGGTTTCTGTTAAGCCTGCACCCTAGACAGCTACCTACCTTGTTGAGAAGCTGAGGTTTTGGGATATGCCAAATACTTCATGTTTTGGACAGAAATGGGGAAAAAGTTTTCTTGAGGAACCCTTCTTTATAGTTAAATGATACCAAGTAACAGGTTTATGCATAGAAAGTTTCTGTTAGGAAAATTCCTTTTTACCTCATGCAAATTCCTGCAATGCCCTGTATCTTACAGTGCCCAGGCACCCGCAGGCAGAGTGTGAAAGCCCCAGGTCAGCACAGAGAGCACCAGGGTCTGGCTCTTTGTCCAACCTCTCCACAAAGGGTGTTGCAGTACAGAGCAAGGTACCTATATAAACAGGTGCTAGTACCTATGGAAATTAGGGGCTGAGTCCCCTCTGCTTACTTTGGGGGTTTTGGGCTGGTGGCATGCTGTACTTGGGTAACTTAAATCGCTTCTCATTTAGATTTGGAGTTATGCTTAATCACTTTGAAGTAAGCTGAAAAGGACACTGGGAAAAGCAGGTATCACATTTCAGGTCTCCAGAAGATGACTCTTGTGAAAACTACATCTTTAATTGCAGCCATATCTATAGAAAAAGCTTTAAAAGACAACCTAAAACCTAAGAAACAAGTGAAAACACAGAAACAAAAGAAATATCCCCTCCCCCATCAAGTGCTAAAAAAAGGGCTCTTGGCTATACTTAGCAGAATTGAAAGAAATCCAACAAATGCAAAATATTTCCCCACTCCTTGTATTTGCTTCTATGCTGCTGTTCCCAGTTGCTGTCAAAGTCTGTTAGAATTGGAAGGGGCACCCCCATGGTCAAATGTCTCTGTATGTCTACCGAATCACTTACCTAACAAAGACTTTAATGACTTATTTGAAGATCCAAGCATTCAAAAAACAAAATTCCTCAATGAAGAGCAAAGTATTCTCTGGGCTTACTCTTTCCCTGATGTTAGAGATGAAGGTTTCTGAGAAGTATGATGAATTGCAGTGGGTTTTGCTTACTCATCTTAAAAAGTGAGGTTTTATTAATCTAGCAAGCAACTCTTTTTCAAATCTATCTAAGAAACACTACGAGCCTGTTTGAATGAAAAGGAGAATATGCTTTTTGTTACCCTCACACTTGTATATCCTATTTTATGTAAAGGGAGAATTTTATAACCATCTGCTGTCAGTTTTAGTCTCACTCTGAGATAAACAGTGCAGTCTCTTGCTTGTTTAGAAACAATGGCACATCCAGAGCACAGCATGGCAGATGCAGAACCCGGAGACACAAGAAAGTGTTTCAAAGCTGACAATGCTAAACTCACCCTCCAACTTGCCATGTCTTCCATCAAGGAAACAGAAATCGAACCATCAACCAGACACTGAGAGCATGAAATGGTCCTGAGCAGAATGCCTGACTTAAGCAGGAGTTCACAGGTTGTTCAGTACTTGTATGACCCGTCTTACTTATTAAAACAAGTTAAAATTAAACAACTGTCTTGTGAAAATAATTTTAAATATAAAAGAAGCCATGTCAATGCTTCAAAACATGAGGAAAATCAGAATTAAGTATATTATGATGTACAGGAGCACACCAATATATACATTGCAAATACAGCAGCCTTGTAACCTAATCAGGTCTGGAAACCTCCATCCATGTCTTCTAGCAAAATAAAACTTTCAAATGAACAATATTATCCTCCTGCAGAGCACAAAATCCAACCTCAAACAAATTTCTTTGGACTAAACCCAGCAGTCAATGTCTTCCCCCCCAATTAGCTGCCTAGTCCAAGCAAGGATGTTTTAATTTCTCATTGATCCCAGCCACTGGAATTTCATGCAAGAGTTCACTTGGGAAACTAGAACAGGAGCTTATAAACTTACAACTGGGAAAGGAAATACTTCTGTAATAGTTACGGGAGGGCTCCACTGAGTCATATCCATCAACTGCGGGCATTACACAACAGCTGGGTGTTCTCTTTGTCAAATACAAAGACTACATAGAAAGTGGAAATCAGAGAGTTTCTTAAAAATAATTTCTCATATGAAGTATACACAATCGTTTGGAGGCTTTGTTTGTTTGTTGGGTTTTTTATAAAGCTGCCACAATCTTAAGGAGTAAGCTCTGCTTTTAAAAGGAGGTGTGCTTTTCATCTTCAATGTCAGAAGCATAAAAGTTGTTTACTTTAGAGGAACACTGATTATTTAAGTCTGCTCTCCCATTAGCACCACAGCACAAGCATAGCATTTGTCTTTTCAGCCAGAGCTGCACCATGTGCACAGCCAGGGTAGCTGTGCAGAAACCTGGAGGTTAGGAAAATAATTTTTAAAAATGGAACTGTGCTCAGCAAAGCCTCAATCAGATCTTTTGGTGTGAAGCCTGTGTTGCTTTTAGGTTGCCACTTTATCTACTGAAGGGTACATCAAGTTCAGGAAAAGTCTGCCAACTCAAACAGGGAACTGTTGTGAGGACCATCACAACAGCTCTGTTTTATTCAAGATAACAAGGTGATTGCAGGAGTTCAGCTGAATGGCCCGTAACAACATCAGAAACTAAGCACCATCTCACAGAAAAAAATCCACAGCACTTCAGGGAGACACAGAGTAAATGCTGCTCTCAAAATCAAACAGATAAAAATCACCAAGTACTGAAGTAATGCTCAGCCTGTTTTTGCCCGATGTACTAAACATGTTGCGCAAAGCCATTGATCACAAAAGAGCAGAGCACGTAGCACACAACTTCCAAGACATCAGCCCTTTGAAATGCTTCAGCTTATACACTCTTTTCTGGGAAAAGAAACTTAGAGGACATCTCTAGTCCAAAACAAAGAATCTGCTGACCTCCCCAAAGGCTCCTCATCGTCTTTATTATCCATGACAGTCTTGACCTCCCCAAAGGCTCTGCATTGTCCTCATTATCAGCAGCACCCTCAGCTTGTGCCCACAGCACAACTCTTGTGGCTTAGCCTCTCTTGACAGCCAGTATCTCCTCAGGCACCCCACAGATATACACAGCCAACTGCACAGACTTGTGCTGGGCTTACAGCAGTGCCTCCGAGAGGAATCCCTTCATTACACTCTTCTCAAAGTCGAAACGAAAGATGCTCCCCTCCCTCCTAGTTTTGTTTGTCACCAGGTGGATCTGCACATCTCTGGATTTGTATGTTTATATCTGCTCTGTTTCTCTCAATCTAGTGAGGAGTACTCAATCTTGTAAATTCTTTCAACATTTTTATTGCTGTGAATCTGTGAATTGCTATTTCTTCAGAAACAACACTGTTTAACATCGAGTGTATTAGAAAATCCCACTCTCCAAGGAATTTCCACCATAAATTCACATGGCCTTGGAAGTGCTGACCACATACAGTCAAATTGCATTTATCCACTGAAAGCTTTATGAAACCCCTTCAGTGAGATGCCTGTATGGGTCAAGACCTTCTAAATCCCTCCTGATATGCAGGGATAAACTGAATTTCAAGTCCTGTCACTGAAAGGAGAAAGACTCAGGAGATTAACTGGTTCACCTGACTTAAAGCAGGAAGGTTACATCTGAAAAGTATGCATTTTAAATGCTAAAGTTGTTCTTTTTATCCCTCTCACTCAGAGCTAAAGCACCAGCACTGCTGACACTGTTAGGTACTAATATTGCTGAAGTGTAATGGGAATCTTTTTTTTTTTTTTTTTTTTTTTTTTTCTTCCAGGAAGAGAGAGTACAGAAAGGAGATGAGCAGTTTCAAGTCTCCTTCACCTCTGCCAGCAGCAGCTTCGACCATATCCTGGATACTCAAAACCCAACACTCCAACACCTTCCTTTGGCCAAATACACTAGTTTTTCTCTCATTGTCTGACAAGTCCCTAGCTCTCGCATCCTCAGCAGCTCTTCCAATATGAGCTAACAAGATGAATAAAAAATATGCAGCATATTGGATTAAAAAAATCAATCTGGGAACAGCTCTAGCAGCTCTGAATCTGCTGTACAGATTTTCTTACTCCCTTGCACAGCAAGGCAGAGCGTACTTGCGGCAGCCGCCTACTTTCCAATTCAGAAGAACACGAAGCTCTTATCAAGCACCAGGGTACACATTTCCAGGTTGAAGGAGAGCCCAGATCACAAGAGAATGAAACATGGTTCTGATGTTCCTCTTCAAACATATAAACTTCCCACTGAGCCATACATCACAGTAATATCTTCTTAGTAAACAATTTAGTTCTTGCATTTAAATTGGTTTCCTTCAGAAACTTGCAAAATTCCTGTGTGATGGGGGAAAAAAAAAAGGTTAAAAAAACAGGGAATGAGAAAACTGCAAAAACTGAAGTCATGTAAAGAATTCATGGTAAAAATCATTGGGAATTCACATTTAATTGGAATATAGCAGCCTAGGAAATTATGGTTCTGAACCACAAACAAGCAAGGGAATGTTTAGTAACCCCAAGCAAAAATCCCCTGGCCTCTCTAACAGCACAGTTCAAGCCTGAAGCTTTACATCTATTTATAGACCTCGGGCACATATAACTACAATGGTTGATTGTGCTTTGCAGCTGTTTTGTATATCTAGAAGGGCAGGAAAGAACAGACTGCACTTTGATCTTTCCCTTTTTTGGAGTATTGAAACAACAACAAAAAAATGCCATTAGAAAGGACTCAATCTTTTTCCATCGGGAGGGTAGATGTTCAAAGCCACAGCCTACACTGACCATGCAGAACCTCGAGTGAACATGTTCGGCTGTTTACTGGTATTGTAAGCACAGGCTGCAGAAAATATTTATTCTAGAAGTATGCAAACTATTTAACCTATCATGGAAGCATATGCCAAACCTAATCACAGGAGTCTTTACACTCCAAAGCAGCTGTTGCTAAGTGACACACACATAAAATTAAGATTCAGCCTGAATGCAACAGCATTGTGAATTAGCACTTAGCATTTCTCTGGCCATAAAAGAAATAAAGCATTTGCTTATAGGTACTGTTGTGGGACAAGAATTACCTACATACACCCTGTAAAACCCACTGATATTAAAGCTTTATCAATTACACAGATGTCTTCATGCTAACACTACTAAAGGTAGAAATGTGTATTATTCATGGCAGTCAAATCAGGGTTTCCCACCTCAGGAAGTGTGCTGGCCCTTGCTGAGCAAGGAAGTCAGGGAAGGATCTATTGCCCACTCTTACATTCTCACTCTGTGTATCACTCTAGCATTCAGTCACAACCATGGTGAAAAAAATCTAAGCTTTTTAACCAGTAGAAAGGTAAAATAAGTTTAAAACAATTACCTTCAGAGACCTGACTGTACCATCTCTAGCCTCCCTGAAGATCACTGCAAATCAGTTGCTGACAGCATTTATGAACTGCAGTCAAATGTAAAATGAGATACAAACTCACAGTTTACAGTTACGATCTAAAAGAGTTTGAATAGATTGTTTCCAAACAGCCAGGTGGACTGAAGTACAGGAATATGTTTAAAACACAGCCAATGAGCAGTCTGTAAAAGCGACTTAAAACCAAAACCCACCAAACAAAAGCAGCACCATTAGAGAAAATCTGCAGCTAAGAAGAGCTCGTGGTGAGCCCCATGGTAGCAGAGCCAGGCAGCACCAGCTGCACGTCCTGGGATGTCCTGCAGTGGCTGCAGTGCAGGCTCCCCTTTCACACCTTCCATGTGGTGATTCATGTATGGCAGAGAGAAAATAAATCAGAGTTAGTGAGATGGAAAAGCAGCAAGAAATGCAGCAGAGAACAAATCTGTAAGAGGACAGTTGGTGAGTTCTGACTTTGGTTAAGTGCTGAACAGCCCCAGAATTATCTCTGTTGCACCATTAGCACAGCACATCTGATGATTATGAACACAGCTTTTAGACTTTTAAATATAGAACACGAGACATTAGATAGTGCTGTTTAAAACATCATTTTATGATAAAATATTAATATGTATTCATATGCTGAATACAGATTTATTTTTGCTGTGGCCTATTTCTCTTTGTTGCATCTCTCTTGTTTATTGAAACCAGAGTTAACAGGGATAGAGATTTATTGCTAAATATACAACCATGTTTCACTATACAGCTTTGAACAACTAATGGGGGAGGGGGGGAGGAAGAAAAAAAAAAAAAAGAAAAAAAGAAGTGACTTCTCCTTTCTTGGCCAGAAAAGCTTTTATGAACCATTTATTTTTCAATAATAAAAATTACTGATATAATACTGATGTAACCATTGCTTGAGACCATGACTCAGTACTACAGGCAGTGCTAAAGAGAGGACTGGCAGAACACTTGAGCAGGCAAATACAGCAGCAGCATCTTCAGAAACAACTACCATTAACATTTACAGCTGTGCATATCACTGACCAATTTATCAATCTAGTCGGAGCACACTACATTTCTGAAAGGTAAGAACATACTCTGAAAGGCTCCAGTGTATTCACATTCTGCAGTGCAATCCAGGACTGCAGCTCTGCATTTTAAACTCAGTATTTTACGATCTGGAAAACCTGAAATTTAGAAAGATCTCTCACATTATTTTCTTTTTAGAAAACTTTCAGTAAAACATGTTTTTCACACAAAACATAAACTTTCCAAAGCAAACCAAGCTATCATTATTAATGGAATTCCAGGTGAGCGTTACCTGTTATCACAATCATCCTTTTCAATAGGGGGAAACCTCTCTATAATGTTATTAGTAAAGTAAAAGACATTAAAAGAAGTTCAAATGTCAGATTGGCTCAGGCTGAGCTAAGCTTTAGTTTTAAGTAGTGTATAGTGATTGTGCAATGTCAAAGCCCACTAAAAGCTTCCATCTCACTGGTTTTGTGCCCACATGGAAGCCAGCCAGTCTTGATGACACAGATAGGATACAGTAAAGCTTGCATAATTACTGCTGAACACAAGAACTGTGCTAGAACAAGACTTAACCATCTTCCTTAAATCCACAAGAAGGGGAAATCCAGAGGAGAGTCTCTCACCTGAGTCCTCAAAATAAGGTACTTGAAGACAAAAGGTGCAATAAATACCCTGCTCTTACAAAATCCAAGCTCTAAAGATCAAGTTCCTCAGAGAAGGAGAAAAAACAAACTCTTCTTGCCTGGTGAGATGCTTAAGATAAGTTAATTATCATGATCTGTAAGAGGAAATGAAGGTGTCCCCCAAAGCAGCTTCCCCAGGGACTGCTGCCTATGCCAGGCAGAAGGCACAGATTTTATTTGACCCAACACAGGCATGTGACAAAGCCAGCTCCTGACTCACCGTTTTCCTTAGTTTTGGATTAGACATCTCCAAAACCAGCCTGGAAAATGGATAAACCTCTGGGAATGATAAACTTCACCACCTGTTAATTTGTGCTTGCTGACAATCAGACCACCTCCAGGGACAAGTGACAAACATATAGGGGATCTGAGGCACTGCAGCTGACAAAGCTCTGGTTTGTGATCAACTTCAGATTCACTTTCCAAAATACGAATGTAACTTTTTGAAAACGCTGCCATTTTAACAAGCAACAGTGCATACTAACAGAAGCCTGGAAATAGCTTCACAATTGAAACATTACACATAGTAACCGCTATTTATACTTCAATATGTCAGCCTTAAATATTTACTTTTCCACTCAGTTTACATTATATGCCAACAGAGCACTTTCTTGCATCATTTAAAGAGCTTATGGAAATTTAAAATTCTCTATGCAATAAGGAAAAGCATTATAAAATAATTAAATTA